>JAJGRW010004032.1:0-106964 GCA_025461045.1 Carex parvula | reverse complement strand
TCTTGCTGAGGAGCCGATTGCGGATTCGAGAGCGCGCAAAACCAAACACGCCATGGCGGTTACAAGGAGAACTACAAACAAAGGCCTGATCATGGCCATGAGCTCCATCTTCTTATAGATCTCAATCCTCCCTCTTCGATCGGTTCTCTAGATCTGTTTTGCCTTTATAATAATTAGAAAATAAGAAGAAAGCTTAATAGTGTTACTACTGTTATCATGCACTAACATTTAATAACTAAACTTCAATGACCGGATTTATTATATTAACCGCGTGTTGGGTGATTCTAGAAGTATTGATTTTGTTGTTTTTTACGACTTTGTTAGTTTAACCAGTAATATTTCCAACTGAAACGAGGTGTACGTCAATCTTTAGTTTTCAAAATGCAATTTATTCTATGTACAAGGTGTAAATTTCAAAGAGACGTCTTTGAATACACACAGGGCCGCGGGGATATGTTTCAAATAGAATAGAGACGCCTTTAAGGAAATTATAACAAGAGATTGATTAATATATTATTTCAATCTTCCTTTTTTTCTTTTCCTTACCTACTATATGGGTCGGATTTCAATTTCAAACCCGATGACAAAAACCAAGCATAAGCTAGAGACTTAAAAATTGAGACGATTATATACTGGATCCGGACATTTTGGCAAGCTCACGGACAGGATCCGCAGACAAGGATCCGTAGAAATTTCCTATCCACATGTCTCCATCATATATATTAAATTCTATCTCGATGCAATCATTATTTGATTCATTAGTACCCACCTATATTGTATGGATACGGGTACAGGTACCATATACTGAATACAACAATACGGTAATTTTCAACATGATACAGATATCAAGAGATACGATACGGGTATCGATACGACAATACAATATGTATGTATAGGATAAGAGTACGGGCAGTGTTATAAAATACAGTTTTCATGCGGTATGCGTAAGGTCACTGCATACTGCATATGCAGTATGATGCCATATATGCAAATTTTTATGGGACTTAAATATGCGAATTCTTTCGAAATTTTAAAAGTTAGCACAGTTCCAAAAATAATAAACCAAAAAACTACGATTTGAGATAATTTTAAATTTACCATGACTACACTGGCGCTGTGCGGATCCATTTATTGGAGACTGCACAATGCCGGTGTGGATCCAGAAATTGGACCGCAATACCAGAGCGGACCCAGAGTTTCATTTTTGTTATTTTTTACAGAAAATTGATTTCTATGGTCCACGGAAACCTAAAATATTCAACACCATCAAAATTGAAATATTTTAGTCGCTTTCATTCATAGCCTTTCATTTTTAAACTTTGTTCTTGGTACGGAAACCAACTTTTTGTTTATTATTAATATTTTAATCGATTTCATTCTTAACATTGACCCGAAACCAACTTTTTTATAAATATTTTAATCAATTTTCTTCTGCGGGCTTGGAATTCGCATTCAAGTTTCATCGCAAAATAAAAAAAAGTTGGGGCCGCACCGGTGATTTTCGGCCCCTTCACAGAGTCCGCATTAGCATTATGCAGTATTCAGTAAATGATGCAGCAGAACACCAGTGCAGTCGTGATAAATTAAAATTTTTCAAAAACTGTGATTTTTTGTTTATTTTATTTTAAGCAATAGTCATTTAAAATTTAACGAATTCTTTCATTAAATATTAAATATTTGGGCCATCCATATCAAATATATTAAATATATTGAATGCTTATAACAGACAAGTGATATTTCTCACCTATTAACACTATATTAGATTATCTATATCAATATTAAATATTAAGCCATCTGATCATGTAATATTTGCTCCATATAAAGCAAAACAACTGGAGCCAAACAAATCAAATTGATGTTCATTAGGACCTTTTTTTTGGGCCAATTAGCCCGTAGACAAATTGCATTTCATAAGAACAAAGGTCACATAAATGGACTGCGCATGTGAAAGTGAATTTGTAGCACTCGACTCTCCTCCTATTAACCGGTATATAATAAATACGCTGGAACAGAACAAATATAGTCCCATAATCAGAAAACAAACAATTCAAAGTGCTGAAACTCTTATAAAGATGAGAGCAAGACACTAGATTAATTACCTGAACAATCGGACTCAGATAATTAATGGATTTGGAGGTTAATTTTTGTAATGAAATTAAACTTTTGAGATTTCCACTTATTTTTTTATGGGAATACATGTAGATACATTTAGTTGAGTAGAACTAAGGTGCTCCTAAGCTCACCAAGCCCTTCGTGAGCGCGACTCTAAAACCTATCGAATTGACTTCAAACGACATTTCCAAACCGTTAGATGTTCAATCTATATTAAAATGTGCTTGGAGACCAAATTTTACATTTTTTGGAATTTTTTTACTATTTATTAAGATGGTTTGAAAATCGCTGTTTTCCAATGGTGCAGAATTTTAATAAAAACAGCGATGTTCAAACCATCTTAATAAATAGTAAAAAAATTCTAAAAATGTAAAATTTGGTCTCCAAGCACATTTTAATATAGATTGAACATCTAACGGTTTGAAAATGTCATTTGAAGTCAATTCGATAGGTTTTAGAGTCGCGCTCACGAAGGGCTTGGTGAGCTTAGGAGCACCCTAGTTCTACTCCATTTAGTTTATATTTAATATTTGAATACATTTTAGAATTACAATTGATGACCCAAATCGTTTATATTTAATATTATAAAATGCCTCATTAGTTTTTGTGTCCAATCATATTCCAAATCGTTATCTCTATTCTTAAAGTCTAAATATTGCATCCGAACTGCTCAATGTGATATCTATATTAAAATTTGTTTGGAAATTAAGTTTTATATATTTTTTTTAAATACTATCTTTTTAGATAGGTACAAAATCATTGTTTTTCAAAATATTATATACTAATACGACTTAATACCTACCTAATATATTAGCAGAAATATCTAAAAAATACTAAAATTTGATTTTCAAACAGAGCGCCCGGTTAACGGTTAAGTACTCCAACATTTTACTTACTGAGGAATTAAGTACTCTAAAAATGAAAGGAAAATTGAAACTATATTAAAATCATTACATGCTAAGTAAACGGACAACCTATTTCTCGCATGGGATTGCTGAATCAAAGGATATATAGAACAAATTATCAAGAGAGAGAGAATTTAATTAAACAACTTAACACCGTTTTGATAGTCTTCACAATGCTTCACATGACGCACCAGCTTTCCTGCACCAGCCTTGCTCCAATAGAAAGCCCAATAATTTATTGGCTAGAACTATTGAGAGAATTTTCTATGGTACTTTAGTTTAACAAAGCACAAGAATAAAAAAAAAAAAAAAATAGTAAAGAATGCAAAATTGTGAAAACTAGAAATTATGAAGTGATCAGGTCAACGACTTAACCTAGAAGTGAGATTGATAAAGTGGTTTCTTTGGGTATAATCAAAGGTAAAAGAAGTCTAACTTGGAAGTAGGCTGCATGTGCACATGCAAAAATAACTAACTTTGCTTGACAAAGCTGTTATGTGTTGACTAAAAGTAGGCTGCCTGAGATATCACCATGAATAATGTTTCCACTAACTCTAGCTGAGAATTAAGCTAAAGACATAATCAAGTAGTTCAATGGCCACTAACAAAATTTTTACAAAGAAAGCATACCATGACCAATTCTCTGCTCTTGGAGAAATGAGGCCACTGTTGGTCCTTGTAATTTGTTTAATTTTTCTTCCTTTCATGCTTCTTCTCTCGGGACACCGCTCGATGTCGTCGGTTGTTTGGTTACAGGGTATTACTGTTACCGTACATGAAGGTAATCATTTTTCTTATATTTGTTGCAATTTATTTGCTCTTGGCAGGAAAAATAAATAAATGCAATCTAATGCTACCTATTTTCGATCTAACAAAACCGTGTTATTCTCTAAATGAAAATAAAAGGACAATTTTGAAAATTATGATATGAATATTGAATTTTGTTCTAATAGATGTAAAAAAGGGATATATATGTGCTAACATGTTTTTTTTTTTTAAACAGAGGAATCAATAGCACCTGACGAACAAAGGGACAAGTTCATAGGTGGCTTGCTTTCTCCTAGATTTGAGGAGGAGTCATGCCTTAGCCGCTATCAATCAGCACTTCTTCGCAAGGCTTCACCTCACTTGCCATCATCTTATCTAATTTCGAAACTGCGCAAATATGAAGAACTCCACAAAAAATGCGGCGCAAACACGGCTCTGTACCACAAGTCAATAGTCCAACTAAACTCAGGAGAGAGCATTGAACTAATGGACTGCAACTACTTGGTATGGTCTCCATTTAATGGTCTAGGTAACCGAATTGTAACAATTGCATCGGCCTTCCTTTATGCAGTACTCACAAACCGGGTTTTACTAATACACCAAACTGAAGACATGGTAGATCTATTTTGCAATCCGTTTCCAGATTCCGCCTGGATCCTGCCAGGAAATTTTCCGATTAAAAACTTGACCATGCTCAAACAAGGCTCTGAAATTAGCTACGGCAATATGCTGAAAAATAAAAAGATAAATAGTACAGACTCGTCGGCCTTATTGCCAGCTTATGCGTATCTCCATTTAGAGCATGATTACCAACATTTAGACAGACTTTTCTTTTGTGAAGAACACCAAGTGGTCCTTCAGAAAATAAATTGGTTGGTGCTGCAATCCGACATTTACTTTGTACCGGGGCTGTTCCTGGTACCACAGTTCGAAGATGAATTGAGATGGATGTTTCCTGCAAAGGAGACGGTATTCCACCACATCGGAAGGTATCTTTTCCATCCTACCAACACAGTGTGGGGTTTGATCACCAGATACCACACGGCGTACCTCGCAAGATCTGATGAGAAGATTGGAGTCCAAGTCAGGGTTTTTTCGCGGTATCCTATAACACCAGAGAATTATTTGAAACAAATCCTCATGTGCACTCGACAGGCGAACCTGTTGCCAGAAATAAGCATGAATGGTGCATTAAATCTAACTAAAAGTAAAATGAAACCAAAGGCGGTACTAATAACTTCTCTCTCCTCTGTGTACTCTGAGAAACTGAAATCAATGTACTACGAGCATAACACTGTGACAGGGGAGACAGTTACCATCAACCAACCAACCCACGAATCACAACAACAAACAGAGAATCAATACCACAACCAAAAAGCACTTGCGGAGATGTTTCTGCTAAGCTATTGTGATCTGTTAATCACTAGTGGGTGGTCAACATTTGGTTACATAGGCCAAGCTCTAGCGGGTTTGAAACCGTGGATCCTGTTGACACCAAGGGATCAGAAACCTGCCGATCCGCCATGCAAACGAGCTGTGTCAATGGAGCCATGCTTCCAAGTACCGCCGACGTATGATTGCAAAGCAAAGAAGAATGCCGATTTGGGGGCACTTGTACAGCATCTGACACATTGCGAGGATGTAGAACGAGGCATAAAGCTAGTAGACTAGGCTCAATTATGTTTTTTTTTTTTCTGATTAAAGTTGATACGAATATGTCATTGGCTGGATCCAACTTCCATTCATGTAACCTCACAACTTCTGGAATAATTCTTTTATCCATAAAATGATTCTAATTAAAGTTAAATTTATTATTTTCATTAGAAGAGGGCCTGTTGGTGCTTTTCTCGTATGAAAAGAAAGGATGTAAAATAGTTATGCACTAAAGGAAGAAACAAAATTCACAACATAACTCGCAATCCTTCCAAAAAGAAATCTATTACCTGATAGAAGCTTGTTATTTATATACTCTTTCACTATATAACAAATCCAGAACTGATTATCATACACAGGAAAAAAAAAAAAGAGTTAATAATTTTACCAAAAAAAGGGTTACAAATGAGAAAGGTCTATGTTTCAGGTCTTTAGGGTTTGAACCTTCTTTCTTGCCAAGAACATGATCAAGCGTGGAAAGAACGACCTCCTCACCTTTGACTCACCAGGTGAATTTCTCGATATATAAGTCCTAGGACTCACTGGTTGGCACGTCGCACCCGAAATAACTCGGGGACTGTTAACTTCAAGACCCACCTCTAAATTTGTAATCTCGGCCAATCCTATCGGCATTCCATCAATAGCTTTTCTTTTCTGTTCGTTCGCTTCTCTCCATGTTCTCAATTCTTGTTCAATTGCCAATTTTGCTTCTTGCGCCATCTCGGCCTTCTCTACGGCCAGTTTTAGAGCCTTCTTCCTCTCCTCGATTTCTTTCTTTGCTTCCTCAAGCTCCTGCAAGCTACATGATTCAGACTCTTTTGCCTCCTCAATTCTATCGATTGCTATTATGACCCGTTTATTGGCCAAATCTTCAGCTTCCCTTGCCTTTTTACTTAGAGAATGGTACTCTTCGGCATGAAGCGTAACGAGATCTTCACTTTCTTCAGGATTCTTTCAAAGAATCAAGAGCTGAAGCAGCGAGTTCTTGAGAAGACTTGGTTGCTTCGATTTCCTTTAACACGGCTAGTAATTTCATTTCCATGGCACTTGCTGCGGCCTTTGCTTCCTCTGTTTCCTCCTTAACTTTTTTCAGGTCTTCATGTGCCAGGCTGGCGGCTGACTTGGCATGCTCGGCTTCCTCTGATGCTTGTTGTAGCCTGGCTGTTAGGTCCTGTGGCTTGTCTCTTGCTTCCGTTTCTGCAATGACCTTGGATAACTCTGCATTTACTTTGTTTAGTTCTTCTTGAAGGGATGAAACAGAGAGAGATGCTAGAGATTCTTTTTTTCGGCCTTCTTCAAGTGCTTCCTTCTCTTTTTGAAGGTCCATTTTCAAGGAAGCGGCTGCAACTCTCAAGCACTTCACTTCATCATTTGTCTTCTCTAAAGTGTTCTTTACCTCTTCAAGTTCTTTGGACATTTCCTCCGCACTTGCCGGCAATTCTTGGTTCAATTTCGCTTCCATGTAGGTAAAAAACTCAGCTCTCAAACTCACCAACAAATCAGAAGCCGCTTCTAGCTTCGACTCAAGTTCCTTAGTTCGAGTTACCTGCTCATTGAGTTCCCGCAACTGCACTTCCCCCTGTTCAATCTCTTTCTCAATGGCAAGCTTCTCTTTTTCCCAATCCAGAGCCGAATTTATCCTCACTTCCTCTGCTTCTACATGAGTTGTATGAGATGAATCAAGCAATCCCCTCAGTGTAAGGAGCTCCAAGGTCAATTCCTCCACATTTCGCTCAATCTCTTTTGATTTAAAGTTTTCCTCCTCAGCTCTCTTTACCACTACGTCGCTGTCTTCAATCAAAGAGATGTATTCCTTCTGAAGTGATTCCAACTCACTCTTCACAGAGACTAATTCTTCGACAGCACCAAAATGCCTTCCTCGCTCGACTTCGAGCTGTGTTTTGGTCGCGGTGCTCTCCAAGTATGCCACGCCTTCCTTCACCTCTTTCATTCGAAGTTGTGCCAGTTCTGAGTCCTGTTTTGCTTGATTCTCCTCAGTTTGCGCCTTTTCGAGGCCATGTTTGAGATCTTCTATGAGTCGTCTTTTGGCAGCAAGATCATTTACAACTATAGTTTTGGATTCTTCGGCCACAGCTGCTTTTGTTTTGTAATCAGGTATCTGTACTTGTGCCTTCTCAAGTTCCACTTTTACACGCTTGCGCCTCTGTAAATTGGTGCCGAGAAATGTCATTAGCATAAAAAGAAGTAAAACTGAAAGCCTACACCTCCATAGAGTGCTCATTTTTCTCTCCATAGTAATTTAGGTACTCAACTGGAGCTTTTCTGATGTAAGCTCAATTGTGTACCACTATGAGCAATTGGGGTAGAACTTCCATTAAAGACCCCATAAAAATTAGGGTACAACCTCCGCAAAACCTAATTTGATGCTCAAGATAGAAGCTTATTTGAACAAACAACATATTCTGAGTTACTCCAATGTGTACAGAACTGTGATTTTTTATCAAGATATTAGTATATCAACATATATCAAGATAGAAGCTTATATGACCTCGTTTCAAATATCAATATTTGACCCACCCCCAAAAATCATGGTTAGAATTTTGTTTTCTTGATTTCTTTCCTTAGAATTTTATTACCATACCAATAAAGATAATGAAAAAGAGATATAACTATAAACCAGATAGAATCACCAAACTAGGAAATGATCAATTTAAAGCTGTCAGATATCTTAATTGATAAACATAACTCATGTAAAATTACAGAAAAAGAGTTACAAATGCTTACCTCTTTCCAATCCAAAATGCCTCCAAACTTACTCACGGCATCCTTAACCGACTCGAAGGGTGCCGCAGTATCAATAACAGGTGCTATACCTTTTCCCTTTTCACCTTCTTCAAAAATTTCGCCTCCAATGTTGTGCGTAATTTCATCTTCTTGATTCAATTGGGCATGCGTATCAGAGATGAGATTGTCATCCTTTTGATCGGGGTTTTCATGGAAATTGTCCATTGGAGAATCTGATATTAATTCTACCGGCACTGATGAACTAGTGATTGCTTCCGTATCGGTGCTCTGGTTGTCATTTGGAATTTCTGGGGACAATTTGGGTGAATTTGTCATATCGTCGGTTCCTTCCATTCTGTTTCAATCAAAACTTCATTTCAAAAATTCTTTCAATCAAGATTTACAAAGAAAGATAATTTCTTTTCGTGAATTAATGAAAACATAAGAACAATTTGAAAGAAAACTATGAACAATAATGCAATCCATCAGAAGTTCTCAAGAATACACAAAACGAATTAAACAATACTTTTACATAAAGACAAAGAATAAGAATAAGAATATTTTTTCCGCTATTAGAACCAAAATCAAGACAACATCTATCTAACCATTTGTCAAGAATCTAATCTCATACTATAAATTGAGAAATAAATAAGGCATTAAAAGACTTACTTGAGGAATTTTAATTATTTTCTCCTTTTCTTTTCCCCTTCCCGTCTAAATTTTACGGGGGAAACGAAGAGAGAGTGAGACGGGAAGTGGGAAAAATGGAGGGAGAGGAGGAGCACGTGCTAGTCACGTGCATGTAAAACGGGGCTCATACACTGTCACCATCCAAAAAATTCCTTGTTTATCTCCTGTCCGTTCGAATTCTATCTCTGTCCCATTTTTAATGCCCTCACAAAATACAAGTTCTTTTGCTGTCTTTTTTATTGTCGCACACTTGCAATTTATTTTTTTGTTTGAATTTAATTATGTGGTACGATGTAGAGACGCCAGGACAATTCAATTGATGACACCTGGCAAAGTGTAGCGAATATTTTATCAGCATAGCTATGGTTCCCTCCCAAAAGTGCATCGGATGCTATCTGGTTAGCTTTAAAACTTTCTACCAAATATTAAATCTGGTAATATTTTAAATTCGTGATTTAAATATAATATTAATATAAGTTTAAATAATTAATTGATTTATAATAAAAAAAAATCAAGATGGTATATATCTTTACAAAATAAAAAGGTTGTAATATAAATAACATGGAATAAATTATCTGTTAAATTTGAAAATAATTTCTAAAAGGTTTTAAAAAAATGAGTAGGTGTCTCATGTCTCCCATGTCTCATAGAACCTCATATCATTTTTCTCTGTTTTTAAAGTTCAAACAGTCGATCCAAAGTACTCACATTATCTCCATATTAAAATATTGCTTGGAGACAAAAAGTGTATATTTTTTGAGGAATTTTTAACTATTTTTCAAAATAGGTACAAGATCAAGTTTCAGGACCATCAGAAATAGTGATTATGTACCTATCTAAAGGAATTCATATCACCTGAGGAAGCAGAATTTTGGATTTTAAATTCGATCCGTTCATTATATACTACTAGTCACGACTCACGAATCGTAAAGAGACTCCATGCATTACAGTTGTGGATTGTATTGGTTCAAATTGTGATCACACGGTCCAGATTGAAACCAAATAATTCTGTTACCTCAGGATGCAGACTCCGACTGGAGAGTGAAGATTCTCTGTTATATGTGTCCCTATATAGTATATGAATGTTTTTCATTTGTTCAATATTTTACAATGCCTGAAAATATTTTATAATTTTGATGCACAGTGTCTCTTGGAGATCAAATTTTCCAAAGTTCAGACATCAGGATCAGGACATAGGAACTTATAGCACGCCTCCCATTTTATCTTCTTGGGTGAGATTTGGATTGCAATAGATCAAATTATTAAATATTTTTCACATAGCAGTTCAAATAAAACATTTTTTTTTTTGGAGTAGATGTTGGGCTTAAGCCACAAACTATCAAACATTTACAAAAATTTCTCATCAGAATTTTAAATTTACGATCTTCACACGAAAATTATTACTTTTTATCATTACATTAAATACTAGTTCTCAAAACATAAAACGGATTGAATTTAATTCAACATTTATCATTAGATGACATTTATTACAACTGGAAGGCTGTTGGGCCTATAATTAGCTTTATTGGGCCGTTATAAGTAATATGGGCTAACACAAGGACTATTTGTTGAAATAGTGACATGTGATTTTTAGTTATCAGGCCTGTACTCTTATTCTAATTGTTTTTTTACCAGCAACCCGTTACAGCCTAATTGTGTTCTTAGTTAAGTTGTACTACCCGCCTACCCTACCCGGCTCAGAGAGTTGTTGAGCAGAGAGAGGTCCGAGACATGGGGATCCATATCCTCCCCGGTACCGTAAAAGATTCCCTTCACTTTACGGTTTGAGATTAACTCCCAGCCGGTTTGGGATTCGGGCTGACAGAGGGGGCAGTATTACTGGGCTTTGAGATTCGTGCCAAGTTAAAAAAGAACGGTCCAAATCAAGTAATTGTAAAAGATTCCCTATTACGGTACCGGGGGTGATGTGAATTCCGAGACATGGAGCGCAAGCGGCAAATTCATTTCTTGTACAATTGAATCACATATCAAGTACCTTAGAGCTTCTAGCTGCGGTTCACACACAGAAATTCACCGGCTAAACGAAATTGTCGATGCTCGGCCTAAAATTAGGAACAAGGCGCAAACCACAGAATGCAACTCTCACTAAT
Source organism: Carex parvula (assembly GCA_025461045.1). Classification (NCBI taxonomy): domain Eukaryota; kingdom Viridiplantae; phylum Streptophyta; class Magnoliopsida; order Poales; family Cyperaceae; genus Carex; species Carex parvula. The sequence goes on along the minus strand of JAJGRW010004032.1, from coordinate 95,980 downwards.
CTCTCTTGTTGTTCGATCAACCAAGTTCACGTGACATTAATTTCTTGTTGTTCGCTGGTGCATGTGCATCACAACTGCAAATGCGGGAAATATGTTAGCCGCATCTAATGATCTAAAGCTTCTCTGCCATTTTTCTTTTCATTCCACGCTCCCGACAGAGTCTCATTCGACGGTCTGGATCTAACAGAAATATTATTATTTTTCTTTTACGGACCTTAAGGTGATACGAATTCATATTCTTATGGGAATTTATATCCACTAAGGTAACAGAATATTTCTGTTTAGATGTGGACTGTCAGATGAGGTCCACACGAATATTGGAGTGGCCTTGCATTTCACTTCAAGTCGGATTGGTTCAAATTCTGATCGGACGGTTCGGACCTAAACAGAAATATTGTGTTACCTCAGAGAATGGGATTCGTCCTGCGGTCCTCCTCAAATTCATTTTTTTTTTTTAGTATGGAGACCAGCGAGCGAGACGCGTTCGGCAAAGAACTTCTAGAAGAAAATAATAAAAATAAAAGGAATTGGGTCCATTGGGAAGATGGGGACCACTTGTAAGAGAGAGAATCACCCTCTACTGAAATCGTTAGAGCGACAACGCAGAGGTGATCTCCAGTACTGGATAGGAGAAAAGACCGAGTATAATAGAATTAGAAGGGGATGAAACAGAGAAGATGGAATTTAGACAACTAACCAAGCTGAAGATTATTTTTCCTTCATTATTTCTTTATTAGCTAGATAGTTCTGATTGTTCATTGTAACCACTTAGCAATTAATTGTCTAATTAGCGAGAGACTATAAATACTGTGAAACTTGTAGAAACTGAATGTTGTTAATTAAAAGTTCCTAAATTCTTTTGCAAATTGTAAAAATTCTTTTTCTTTTCTAAATATATTGGATGAGTTATACGGCGACACTCACACAGAAGAGGTGCAGGAGCCAAATTTATTGTAAATATAAAATTGCAACTTTGAATTGTTTTTTCTTCATGATATATCATAATATTTTATGGTACAGATAAAATTGTTGGAAATATGTAAACTTTATTAAGTTAATTAAAGAGATAAAAGAAAAAAAAATTGGTAATTTGCATTTTCTAAAATAGCTTGGTAAGCTAAAAAATTGTATTTAAAATAGAGTAAATTAATAAAAGTATTAAATATTATTTAGTGAGTGTAGTTTATTTAGAAAATTTATAAGTCTAAGAAAATTACAGTGTAAGAGAGTAATAAACTAATGAGTAATCAATAATTTATAGTAATACACTAATGATTTTCTCTCTGTGTTATAGGTGGGGCCACACTAAATTTTTTTTCACATATATAGTTTTATTTGCATAATTTTGGGAGTTTAACTACTATGTCATAGATGATATTTCAGCACAAGTACTACCAACTTTCAAAACTTATATAATATGCTTGAAACGAATAAATTCAAATTGTTTCAACCAATTTATTTCACGAGTGATATATTTACATACAATTTTCGATGGCATTTATTTTTAAGTCAAGCAGTCAAAGAATAATGAAAAATAAATGTATTAAAACTTGCTTTTAATAAATAAATTTACAATTTATAAATTTTGAATGTAAGCGCATCACTCTTGTGAGTTAGATCAGTTTGATTTCATCGTTTAAAGTCTAACCGATAAGTTTTTAAGCAAGCGACACTTAAATTGAAATATTATAAATTTATCCTTTATTCTAAAATTTTCTCCAAAATATTCATCTATATTTTTTTTAGAAAGCATATAAAAATATAACTTAATATTTAAATCAATCATAAAAATCATGCTTAGTTTTAAAGTTTTGACGCAAACTCCCACATGCAGGGACGGATGCAGGATTTTGACTAAGATAACGCAAGAAATTATCGAATCGGGTTTAAATAGATAATCAGATTCAAATTCATTAGATAATTGGATACTAGATAAAATATAATAACAAAAACAACAATATTAGCATTCTAACACAATGAGAGGCAAGGTATTTTTGTTTTTCTTTCGAGTAAGCGGAGGAGTCAGGAAATTTCTGCATTTTTTTTTCTTTTTTCTCCGTGTTTTTTTTGTCTCGAGTTAAAGACAGAGGGACGAGTTTTGGTACGCGAAGAGTTGGTGAATCAGAGAGAGAGAGAGAGAGAGAGAGACAAGGTGTCAGTAACACATTTCTCTATTTTTTTTAGTGTTTTTTAATTAACTAATGGGCCAGATTTTAGTTGAGCTATCTCTTATATAATTTACAAAATTTAATATACAATTGGACTATTCAAATATTATTAGGCTCTTGAGTTAGGCAATATTAATTTTCAGAGTAAAGCAAAAGCCCAAAACTCAGTATTTGTAAATTAGTTTTGAATTTCTAGAGTAGCTTAAGCTACAGTAGATCCGCTCCTGCCCACATGTATTGGCTGATTTGGCTCCTCCAGTCTGTGCCAGCTCTGTACTTATCTTCAAGGCGTTGTTCGATAAAAAAAAATTGAGAGTGAAAGATTAAGAGTTTAAGGAGCACTAAATAATGATGTTCGGTTGTCTTAATATGTGGGTGAAAACTAAGAAAGTTAAAGAAAGAGATAGACGTGCCTTAAGATTCAGATAGAAGCTTAAGATCCAGACAAAAGAAGGTTAAAAGATGTGTTATTAATCCACACTAAAGAATCGGTGTTCGACAAAATTAAGCAACTAAAAAAGCTAAATGAAACGAATTAAGCTCTCTTACCGAACAACCAAAGAAACAGCGAGAGATGTTGACCGTCTGACCTTCTTATAATATAATTTACTCGTTTTGACCCAATCTTAGACTTATTTCTCCTAGCCGCGGAGTCTCAGGTGTTATGTGTGCGTTTTTGTTTGTCAGGTGTTTCTTTCTGCTCTAGAATATCTCATCTAGAATTATCTTCATTATTCATCTTTTTTATGAATACTTGGTACTTCAATTTAAAATTATGTCTAATAATTTGAACGGGTTCATGCAACAACTTGATGAAGTTTCAGATGTCTAAAAGAGATTTTGAGCCTTAGTCATTTGAATGGGTTTGGAGTAATGTCTAATCAGTGTTTTTGAATTTTTTTATTATTTTTTATTTAATGTAAAGTTGTGATTTTCAAAAATTATAAACAAATAGTAAAAAAATTTCAAAAAATATAAAATTTGGTTTCCAAGCACATATCAATAGGAAGATTATGTTGAGAAGTTCAGATCAACTATTTGAACTTTGAAAATGAAAATATGAGCGGGAAGTAAAACACCATCTTTACTTCTCAGCACCGTAACATCACTATATATAGAGCTGGGCTATGGTGAGTTGTGAAGTAAGAGGTCATTTTGACTTCACGCTCATATTTTCATTTTGAAAATTCCAAACAACCGATCCGAACCGCTCAACATGTTCTCTATATTGAAATGTGCTAGGAGACTAAATTTTACATTTTTTTTGAATTTTTTACTATTTATTAAGCACTTTGAAAATCGCTGATCCGGTGGTCCAGAAATTTGTACTGTTTTTACTGTTCACAGTGGATCAGCAATTTCAATGTGGCTAATAAATAGTAACAAATTCCAAAAAATGTAAAATTTAGTCTCCAAGCACATTTCAATATAGAGAACATGTTGAGCGGTTCGGATCGGTTGTTGAATTTCAAAATAAAAATATGATTTGACGTTTTACTTCACAACTCACCATAGCCCAGCTCTATATATAGTGATGTTACGGTGCTGAGAAGTAAAGATGGTGTTTTACTTCCCCCTATTTCATTTTCAAAGTTCAAATAGTTGATCTGAACTTCTCAACATAATCTTCCTATTGATATGTGCTTGGAAACCAAATTTTATATTTTTGAAATTTTTTACTATTTGTTTATAATTTTTGAAAATCACAACTTTCATTAAATAAAAAATATAAAAAATTCAAAAACACTGATTTAGACATTACTCCAAACCCATTCAAATGACTAAGGCTCAAAATCTCTTTTAGACATCTGAAACTTCATCAAGTTGTTGCATGAACCCGTTCAAATTATTAGACATAATTTTAAATTGAAGTACCAAGTATTCATAAAAAGATGAATAATGAAGATAATTCTAGATGAGTATTCTAGAGCAGAAAGAAACACCTGACAAACAAAAACGCACACATAACACCTGAGACTCCGCGGCTAGGAGAAATAAGTCTAAGATTGGGTCAAACGAGTAAATTATATTATAAGAAGGTCAGACGGTCAAATCTCTCGCTGTTTCTTTGGTTGTTCGGTAAGAGAGCTTAATTCGTTTCATTAGCTTTTTTAGTTGCTTAATTTTGTCGAACACCGATCTTTAGTGTGGATTAATCAAATCTTTTAACCTTCTTTTGTCTGGATCTTAAGCTTCTATCTGAATCTTAAGGCACGTCTATCTCTTTTCTTTAACTTTCTTAGTTTTCACCCAATATTAAAACAACCGAAACATATTTAGTGCTCCTTAAACTCTTAATCTTTCACTCTCAATTTTTTTTTGTCGAATAATGCCTTGAAGATAAGTACAGAGCTGGCACAGACTGGAGGAGCCAAATCAGCCAATACAGGTGGGCAGGAGCGGATCTACTGTAGCTTAAGCTACTCTAGAAATTCAAAACTAATTTACAATACGAGTTTGAGCTTTTGCTTTACTCTGAAAATTAATATTGCCTAACTCAGAGCCTAATAATTTTGAATAGTCCAATTGTATATTAAATTTTTGTAATATCTAAGAGATAGCTCAACTAAAATCTGGCCCATTAGTTAATTAAAAAACACTAAAAAAATAGAGAAATGTGTACTGACACCTTGTCTCTCTCTCTCTTCTCTCTCTCTGATCACCAACTCTTCGCGTACCAAAACTCGTCCCTCTGTCTTTAACTCGAGACAAATAAACACGGAGAAAAAAGAAAAAAAAATGCAGAAATTTCCTGACTCCTCCGCTTACTCGAAAGAAAAACAAAAAACACCTGCTCTCATTGTGTAGAATGCTAATATTGTTTTTTTGTTATTTATTTTATCTAGTATCCAATTATCTAATGATTTGAATCTGATTATCCATTTAAACCCGATTCGATAATTTCTTGCGTTATCTTAGTCAAAATTCTGCATCCGTCCCTGCATGTGGGAGTTTGTGTCAAAACTTTAAAACTAAGCATGATTTTTATGATTGATTTAAATATTAAGTTATATTTTTATATGCTTTCTAAAAAAAATATAGATGAATATTTTGGAGAAAATTTTAGAATAAAGGATAAATTTATAATATTTCAATTTAAGTGTCGCTTGCTTAAATACTTATCAGTTAGACTTTAAACAATGAAATCAAACTGGTCTAACTCACGAGAGTGATGCGCTTACATTCAAAATTTATAAATTGTAAATTTATTTATTAAAAGCAAGTTTTAATACATTTATTTTTCATTATTCTTTGACTGCTTGACTTAAAAATAAATGCCATCGAAAATTGTATGTAAATATATCACTAGTGAAATGAATTGGTTGAAACAATTTGAATTTATTCGTTTAAAGCATATTATATATGTTTTGAAAGTTGGTAGTACTTGTGCTGAAATATCATCTATGACATAGTAGTTAAACTCCCAAAATTATGCAAATAAAACTATATATGTGAAAAAAAATTTAGTGTGGCCCCACCTATAACACAGAGAGAAAATCATTAGTGTATTACTATAAATTATTGATTACTCATTAGTTTATTACTCTCTTACACTGTAATTTTCTTAGACTTATAAATTTTCTAAATAAACTACACTCACTAAATAATATTTAATACTTTTATTAATTTACTCTATTTTAAATACAATTTTTTAGCTTACCAAGCTATTTTAGAAAATGCAAATTACCAATTTTTTTTTCTTTATCTCTTAATTAACTTATAAAGTTTACATATTCCAACAATTTTATCTGTACCATAAAATATTATGATATATCATGAAGAAAAAACAATTCAAAGTTGCAATTTTATATTTACAATAAATTTGGCTCCTGCACCTCTTCTGTGTGAGTGTCGCCGTATAACTCATCCAATATATTGAGAAAAGAAAAAGAATTTTTACAATTTGCAAAAGAATTTAGGAACTTTTAATTAACAACATTCAGTTTCTAAAGTTTCACAGTATTATAGTCTCTCGCTAATTGACAATTAATTGCTAAGTGGTTACAATGAACAATCAAACTATCTAGCTAATAAAGAAATAATGAAGGAAAAAATTATCTTCAGCTTGGTAGTTTGTCTAAATTCCATCTTCTCTGTTTCATCCTTCTAATTCTATTATACTCGGTCTTTTCTCCTATCCAGTACTGGAGATCACCTCTGCGTTGTCGCTCTAACGATTTCAGTAGAGGGTGATTCTCTCTCTTACAAGTGGTCCCCATCTTCCCAATGGACCCAATTCCTTTTATTTTTATTATTTTCTTCTAGAAGTTCTTTGCCGAACGCGTCTCGCTCGCTGGTCTCTATTTAAAAAAAAAAAAAATGAATTTGACAACGAACGCAGGACGAATCCCATTCTCTGAGGTAACACAATATTTCTGTTTAGGTCCGAACCGTCCAATCAGAATTTGAACCAATCCGACTTGAAGTGAAATGCAAGGCCACTCCAATATTCGTGTGGACCTCATCTGACAGTCCACATCTAACAGAAATATTCTTTTACCTAGTGGATATAAATTCCCATAAGAATATGAATTCGTATCACCTTAAGGTCCGTAAAAGAAAAAATAATAATATTCTGTTAGATCCAGACCGTCGATGAGACTCTGTTCGGGAGCGTGGAATGAAAGAAAAATGGCAGAGAAGCTTTAGATCATTAGATGCGGCTAACATATTTCCCGCATTTGCAGTTGTGATGCACATGCACAGCGAACAACAAGAAATTATGTCACGTGAAACTTGGTTGATCGAACAACAAGAGAGATTAGTGAGAGTTGCATTCTGTGGTTTGCGCCTTGTTCTAATTTTAGGCCGAGCATCGACAATTTCGTTTAGCCGGTGAATTTCTGTGTGTGAACCGCAGCTAGAAGCTCTAAGGTACTTGATATGTGATTCAATTGTACAAGAAATGAATTTGCCGCTTGCGCTCCATGTCTCGGAATTCACATCACCCCTGGTACCGTAATAGGGAATCTTTTACAATTACTTGATTTGGACCGTTCTTTTTAATTTGGCACGAATCTCAAAGCCCAGTAATACTGCCCCCTCTGTCAGCCCGAATCCCAAACCGGCTGGGAGTTAATCTCAAACCGTAAAGTGAAGGGAATCTTTTACGGTACCGGGGAGGTTATCGATCCCCATGTCTCGGACCTCTCTCTGCTCAACAACTCTCTGAGCCGGGTAGGGTAGGCGGGTAGTACAACTTAACTAAGAACACAATTAGGCTGTCCAGAGGTGGATCATTTTATGAAACGGGTTGCTGGTAAAAAAACAATTAGAATTAAGAGTACAGGCCTGATAACTAAAAATCACATGTCACTATTTCAACAAATAGTCCTTGTGTTAGCCCATATTACTTATAACGGCCCAATAAAGCTAATTATAGGCCCAACAGCCTTCCAGTTGTAATAAATGTCATCTAATGATAAATGTTGAATTAAATTCAATCCGTTTTATGTTTTGAGAACTAGTATTTAATGTAATGATAAAAAGTAATAATTTTCGTGTGAAGATCGTAATTTAAAATTCTGATGAGAACTTTTGTAAATAGTTTGTGGCTTAAGCCCAACATCTACTCCAAAACAAAAAATGTTTTATTTGAACTGCTATGTGAAAATATTTAATAATTTGATCTATTGCAATCCAAATCTCACCAAGAAGATAAAATGGGAGGCGTGCTATAAGTTCCTATGTCCTGATCCTGATGTCTGAACTTTGGAAAATTTGATCTCCAAGAGACACTGTGCATCAAAATTATAAAATATTTTCAGGCATTGTAAAATATTGAACAAATGAAAAACATTCATATACTATATAGGGACATATATAACAGAGAATCTTCACTCTCCAGTCGGAGTCCGCATCCTGAGGTAACAGAATTATTTGGTTTCAATCTGGACCGTGTGATCACAATTTGAACCAATACAATCCACAACTGTAATGCATGGAGTCTCTTTACAATTCGTGAGTCGTGACTAGTAGTATATAATGAACGGATCGAATTTAAAATCCAAAATTCTGCTTCCTCAGGTGATATGAATTCCTTTAGATAGGTACATAATCACTATTTCTGATGGTCCTGAAACTTGATCTTGTACCTATTTTGAAAAATAGTTAAAAATTCCTCAAAAAATATACAATTTTTGTCTCCAAGCAATATTTTAATATGGAGATCATGTGAGTACTTTGGATCGACTGTTTGAACTTTAAAAACAGAGAAAAATGATATGAGGTTCTATGAGACATGGGAGACATGAGACACCTACTCATTTTTTTAAAACCTTTTAGAAATTATTTTCAAATTTAACAGATAATTTATTCCATGTTATTTATATTACAACCTTTTTATTTTGTAAAGATATATACCATCTTGATTTTTTTTTATTATAAATCAATTAATTATTTAAACTTATATTAATATTATATTTAAATCACGAATTTAAAATATTTACCAGATTTAATATTTGGTAGAAGTTTTAAAGCTAACCAGATAGCATCCAATGCACTTTTGGGAGGGAACCAGAGCTATGCTGATAAAATATTCGCTACACCTTGCCAGGTGTCATTTTCTCACCTCAAATACCAAATTACCAATTGAATTGTCCTGGCGTCTCTACATCGTACCACATAATTAAATTCAAACAAAACAAAGAAATTGCAAGTGTGCGACAATAAAAAAGACAGCAAGAGAACTTGTATTTTGTGAGGGCATTAAAAATGGGACAGAGATAGAATTCGAACGGACAGGAGATAAACAAGGAATTTTTTGGATGGTGACACTGTATGAGCCCCGTTTTACATGCACGTGACTAGCACGTGCTCCTCCTCTCCCTCCATTTTTCCCACTTCCCGTCTCACTCTCTCTTCGTTTCCCCCGTAAATTTTAGACGGGAAGGGGAAAAGAAAAGGACAAAATAATTAAAATTCCTCAAGTAAGTCTTTCAATGCCTTATTTATTTCTCAATTTATAGTATGAGATTAGATTCTTGACAAATGGTTAGATAGATGTTGTCTTGATTTTGGTTCTAATAGCGGAAAAAATATTCTTATTCTTATTCTTTGTCTTTATGTAAAAGTATTGTTTAATTCGTTTTGTGTATTCTTGAGAACTTCTGATGGATTGCATTATTGTTCATAGTTTTCTTTCAAATTGTTCTTATGTTTTCATTAATTCACGAAAAGAAATTATCTTTCTTTGTAAATCTTGATTGAAAGAATTTTTGAAATGAAGTTTTGATTGAAACAGAATGGAAGGAACCGACGATATGACAAATTCACCCAAATTGTCCCCAGAAATTCCAAATGACAACCAGAGCACCGATACGGAAGCAATCACTAGTTCATCAGTGCCGGTAGAATTAATATCAGATTCTCCAATGGACAATTTCCATGAAAACCCCGATCAAAAGGATGACAATCTCATCTCTGATACACATGCCCAATTGAATCAAGAAGATGAAATTACGCACAACAATGGAGGCGAAATTTTTGAAGAAGGTGAAAAGGGAAAAGGTATAGCACCTGTTATTGATACTACGGCACCCTTCGAGTCGGTTAAGGATGCCGTGAGTAAGTTTGGAGGCATTTTGGATTGGAAAGAGGTAAGCATTTGTAACTCTTTTTCTGTAATTTTCCATAGAGTTATGTTTATCAATTAAGATATCTGACAGCTTTAAATTGATCATTTCGTAGTTTGGTATTATTTGGAATTGCAAATTCATTCCTTTGGATTCTATCTGGTTTATAGTTATATCTCTTTTTCATTATCTTTATTGGTATGGTAATAAAATTCTAAGGAAAGAAATCAAGAAAACAAAATTTACAAACCATGATTTTTGGGGGTGGGTCAAATATTGATATTTGAAACGAGGTCTTACAAGCTTGTATCTTGATATATGTTGATATACTAATATCTTGATAAAAATCACAGTTCTGTACACATTGGAGTAACTCAGAATATGTTGTTTGTACAAATAAGCTTCTATCTTGAGCATCAAATTAGGTTTTGCGGAGGTTGTACCCTAATTTTTATGGGGTCTTTAATGGAAGTTCTACCCCAATTGCTCATACTGGTACACAATTGAGCTTACATCAGAAAAGCTCCAGTTGAGTACTTAAATTACTATGGAGAGAAAAATGAGCACTCTATGGAAGTGCAGACTTTCAGTTTTACTTCTTTTTATGCTAATGACATTTCTTGGCACCAATTTACAGAGGCGCAAGCGTGTAAAAGTGGAGCTTGAGAAGGCACAAGTACAGATACCTGATTACAAAACAAAAGCAGCTGTGGCCGAAGAATCCAAAACTATAGTTGTAAATGATCTTGCTGCCAAAAGACGACTCATAGAAGATCTCAAACATGGCCTCGAAAAGGTGCAAACTGAGGAGAATCAAGCAAAACAGGACTCAGAACTGGCACAACTTCGAATGAAAGAGGTGAAGGAAGGCGTGGCCTACTTGGAGAGCACTGCGACCAAAACACAGCTCGAAGTCGAGCGAGGAAGGCATTCCGGTGCTGTCGAAGAATTAGTCTCGGTGAAGAGTGAGTTGGAATCACTTCAGAAGGAATACATCTCGTTGATTGAAGACAGAGACATAGCGGTAAAGAGAGCTGAGGAGGAAAACTTTAAATCAAAAGAGATTGAACGGAATGTGGAGGAATTGACCTTGGAGCTCCTTACACTGAGGGGATTGCTTGATTCATCTCATACAACTCATGTAGAAGCAGAGGAAGTGAGGATAAATTCGGCTCTGGATTGGGAAAAAGAGAAGCTTGCCATTGAGAAAGAGATTGAACAGGGGGAAGTGCAGTTGCGGGAACTCAATGAGCAGGTAACTCGAACTAAGGAACTTGAGTCGAAGCTAGAAGCAGCTTCTGATTTGTTGGTGAGTTTGAGAGCTGAGTTTTTTACGTACATGGAAGCGAAATTGAACCAAGAATTGCCGGCAAGTGCGGAGGAAATGTCCAAAGAACTTGAAGAGGTAAAGAACACTTTAGAGAAGACAAATGATGAAGTGAAGTGCTTGAGAGTTGCAGCCGCTTCTTTGAAAATAGACCTTCAAAAAGAGAAGGAAGCACTTGAAGAAGGCCGAAAAAAAGAATCTCTAGCATCTCTCTCTGTTTCATCCCTTCAAGAAGAACTAAACAAAGCAAATGCAGAGTTATCCAAGGTCATTGCAGAAACGGAGGCAAGAGACGAGCCACAGGACCTAACAGCCAGGCTACAACAAGCATCAGAGGAAGCCAAGCATGCCAAGTCAGCAGCCAGCCTGGCACATGAAGACCTGAAAAAAGTTAAGGAGGAAACAGAGGAAGCAAAGGCCGCAGCAAGTGCCATGGAAATGAAATTACTAGCCGTGTTAAAGGAAATCGAAGCAACCAAGTCTTCTCAAGAACTCGCTGCTTCAGCTCTTGATTCTTTGAAAGAATCTGAAGAAAGTGAAGATCTCGTTACGCTTCATGCCGAAGAGTACCATTCTCTAAGTAAAAAGGCAAGGGAAGCCGAAGATTTGGCCAATAAACGGGTCATAATAGCAATTGATAGAATTGAGGAGGCAAAAGAGTCTGAATCATGTAGCTTGCAGGAGCTTGAGGAAGCAAAGAAAGAAATCGAGGAGAGGAAGAAGGCTCTAAAACTGGCCGTAGAGAAGGCCGAGATGGCGCAAGAAGCAAAATTGGCAATTGAACAAGAATTGAGAACATGGAGAGAAGCGAACGAACAGAAAAGAAAAGCTATTGATGGAATGCCGATAGGATTGGCCGAGATTACAAATTTAGAGGTGGGTCTTGAAGTTAACAGTCCCCGAGTTATTTCGGGTGCGACGTGCCAACCAGTGAGTCCTAGGACTTATATATCGAGAAATTCACCTGGTGAGTCAAAGGTGAGGAGGTCGTTCTTTCCACGCTTGATCATGTTCTTGGCAAGAAAGAAGGTTCAAACCCTAAAGACCTGAAACATAGACCTTTCTCATTTGTAACCCTTTTTTTGGTAAAATTATTAACTCTTTTTTTTTTCCTGTGTATGATAATCAGTTCTGGATTTGTTATATAGTGAAAGAGTATATAAATAACAAGCTTCTATCGGGTAATAGATTTCTTTTTGGAAGGATTGCGAGTTATGTTGTGAATTTTGTTTCTTCCTTTAGTGCATAACTATTTTACATCCTTTCTTTTCATACGAGAAAAGCACCAACAGGCCCTCTTCTAATGAAAATAATAAATTTAACTTTAATTAGAATCATTTTATGGATAAAAGAATTATTCCAGAAGTTGTGAGGTTACATGAATGGAAGTTGGATCCAGCCAATGACATATTCGTATCAACTTTAATCAGAAAAAAAAAAAAACATAAATTGAGCCTAGTCTACTAGCTTTATGCCTCGTTCTACATCCTCGCAATGTGTCAGATGCCGTACAAGTGCCCCCAAATCGGCATTCTTCTTTGCTTTGCAATCATACGTCGGCGGTACTTGGAAGCATGGCTCCATTGACACAGCTCGTTTGCATGGCGGATCGGCAGGTTTCTGATCCCTTGGTGTCAACAGGATCCACGGTTTCAAACCCGCTAGAGCTTGGCCTATGTAACCAAATGTTGACCACCCACTAGTGATTAACACATCACAATAGCTTAGCAGAAACATCTCTGCAAGTGCTTTTTGGTTGTGGTATTGATTCTCTGTTTGTTGTTGTGATTCGTGGGTTGGTTGGTTGATGGTAACTGTCTCCCCTGTCACAGTGTTATGCTCGTAGTACATTGATTTCAGTTTCTCAGAGTACACAGAGGAGAGAGAAGTTATTAGTACCGCCTTTGGTTTCATTTTACTTTTAGTTAGATTTAATGCACCATTCATGCTTATTTCTGGCAACAGGTTCGCCTGTCGAGTGCACATGAGGATTTGTTTCAAATAATTCTCTGGTGTTATAGGATACCGCGAAAAAACCCTGACTTGGACTCCGATCTTCTCATCAGATCTTGCGAGGTACGCCGTGTGGTATCTGGTGATCAAACCCCACACTGTGTTGGTAGGATGGAAAAGATACCTTCCGATGTGGTGGAATACCGTCTCCTTTGCAGGAAACATCCATCTCAATTCATCTTCGAACTGTGGTACCAGGAACAGCCCCGGTACAAAGTAAATGTCGGATTGCAGCACCAACCAATTTATTTTCTGAAGGACCACTTGGTGTTCTTCACAAAAGAAAAGTCTGTCTAAATGTTGGTAATCATGCTCTAAATGGAGATACGCATAAGCTGGCAATAAGGCCGACGAGTCTGTACTATTTATCTTTTTATTTTTCAGCATATTGCCGTAGCTAATTTCAGAGCCTTGTTTGAGCATGGTCAAGTTTTTAATCGGAAAATTTCCTGGCAGGATCCAGGAGGAATCTGGAAACGGATTGCAAAATAGATCTACCATGTCTTCAGTTTGGTGTATTAGTAAAACCCGGTTTGTGAGTACTGCATAAAGGAAGGCCGATGCAATTGTTACAATTCGGTTACCTAGACCATTAAATGGAGACCATACCAAGTAGTTGCAGTCCATTAGTTCAATGCTCTCTCCTGAGTTTAGTTGGACTATTGACTTGTGGTACAAAGCCGTGTTTGCGCTGCATTTTTTGTGGAGTTCTTCGTATGTGCGCAGTTTTGAAATTAGATAAGATGATGGCAAGTGAGGTGAAGCCTTGCGGAGAAGTGCTGATTGATAGCGGCTAAGGCATGGCTCCTCCTCAAATCTAGGAGAAAGCAAGCCACCTATGAACTTGTCCCTTTGTTCGTCAGGTGTTATTGATTCCTCTGTTTAAAAAAAAAAAAAACATGTTAGCACATATGTATCTCTTTGTTACCTCTATTAGAACAAAATTCAATATTCATATCATAATTTTCAAAATTGTCCTTTTATTATCATTTAGAGAATAACACGGTTTTGTTAGATCGAAAATAGGTAGCATCAGATTGCATTTATTTAATTTTCCTGCCAAGAGCAAATAAATTGCAACAAATATAAGAAAAATGATTACCTTCATGTACGGTAACAGTAATACCCTGTAACCAAACAACCGACGACATCGAGCGGTGTCCCGAGAGAAGAAGCATGAAAGGAAGAAAAATTAAACAAATTACAAGGACCAACAGTGGCCTCATTTCTCCAAGAGCAGAGAATTGGTCATGGTATGCTTTCTTTGTACAAATTTTGTTAGTGGCCATTGAACTACTTGATTATGTCTTTAGCTTAATTCTCAGCTAGAGTTAGTGGAAACATTATTCATGGTGATATCTCAGGCAGCCTACTTTTAGTCAACACATAACAGCTTTGTCAAGCAAAGTTAGTTATTTTTGCATGTGCACAGCCTACTTCCAAGTTAGACTTCTTTTACCTTTGATTATACCCAAAGAAACCACTTTATCAATCTCACTTCTAGGTTAAGTCGTTGACCTGATCACTTCATAATTTCTAGTTTTCACAATTTTGCATTCTAGGTTAAGTCGTTAAGCTTTAACCGGACGCTCTATTGGATTAGGTTTCAAGTCCTAATTCATAATACATCTTGCACATGACATATGAAGTTTGTTACAGTAGGTGGATTATGGTGAACTGTAGTAACCTGATCGAGATAAAAAAAAAAAAAAGGGAAAAAAATTTGGTCGAAGATCCAAAATTGATCACATCAGTTTTCTTTTTCCTCCATTGTTGTGTTTGCTCAAATTCCGACGGGTTCAATGCCTTAATTAATTTCAGCTTTTGGATTTTATTCAATGGAGGAGCCAGGAGATTGTAAAAAAAAATTTTATTTGAAAGAGTCCAAAAAGGCACTTGAGGATGGGCATCGGACATACTCTGGGTTTAATCACCGTTGATTTGCTTTAAGATTTTCGTGCAAAATGCTTTAAACTTCGTGCGTGTCTGTTTCAATTTTCGTGCGCACAAATCTTAAATTAGATCAGACGGTCATCATGCTCGTTGAACCTAAAAGTAGGTCCGATGGGCATCGGACCTACTCCGTTGCATCTTTAAAAAAAAAATATATATAATTTTTAAAGGGCCTGGACCGCTAGACGTACTTGGAGACCACTCAATAGTTATTTTTTAAATATACAAATAGTCAATCCGAACTGCTCAATATGATCTCGTATTAAAATGTTTTTGGAAATCAAATTTTAGTATTTTTTAGATATTTTTGCTAATTTGTTAGGTAGGTATTAAGTCATTGTATTTGAATAGTATAGAATCTTTTGAAAAACAATAATTTTGTACCTATCTAAAAACAAGTATTTTTTCAAAAAAATAGAAAATTTTGTTTCCAAACACATTTTAATATAGAGATCATATCGAGCAGTTCGGATGGAATATTTAGACTTTGAAAATAGAGATAACGATTTGGAATATGATTGGACACAAAAACTAATGAGGCATTTTATAATATTAAATATAAACGATTTGGGTCATCAATTGTAATTCTAAAATGTATTCAAATATTAAATATAAACTAAATGTATCTAAATGTATTCCCATAAAAAATAAGTGGATATCTCAAAAGTTTAATTTCACTACAAAATTAACCTCCAAACCCATTATCTGAGTCCGGTTGTTCAGATAATTAATCTATTGTCTTGTTCTCTTCTTTTATAAGAGTTTCAGCACTTTGAATTGTTTGTTTTCTGATTATGGGACTATATTTGTTCTGTTCCAGCGTATTTATTATATACCGGTTAATAGGAGGAGAGTCGAGTGCTACAAATTCACTTTCACATGCGCAGTCCATTTATGTGAACTTTGTTCTTATGAAATGCAATTTGTCTACGGGCTATTGGCCCAAAAAAAAGGTCCTAATGAACATCAATTTGATTTGTTTGGCCCAGTTGTTTTGCTTTATATGGAGCAAATATTACATGATCAGATGGCTTAATATTTAATATTGATATAGATAATCTAATATAGTGTTAATAGGTGAGAAATATCACTTGTCTGTTAATAAGCATTCAAATATATTAAATATATTTGATATGGATGGCCCAAATATTTAATATTTAATGAAAGAATTCGTTAAAATTTTAAATGACTATTGATTAAAATAAAATAAACAAAAAATCACAGTTTTTGAAAAATTTTAAATCTATCACGACTGCACTGGTGTTCTGCTGCCTCATTTACTGAACACTGCATAATGCTAATGCGGACTCTGTGAAGGGGCCGAAAATCACCGGTGCGGCCCCAACTTTTTTTTATTTTGCGATGAAACTTGAATGCGAATTCCAAGCCCGCAGAAGAAAATTGATTAAAATATTTATAAAAAAGTTGGTTTCGGGTCAATGTTAAGAATGAAATCGATTAAAATATTAATAATAAACAAAAAGTTGGTTTCCGTACCAAGAACAAAGTTTAAAAATGAAAGGCTATGAATGAAAGCGACTAAAATATTTCAATTTTGATGGTGTTGAATATTTTAGGTTTCCGTGGACCATAGAAATCAATTTTCTTTAAAAAAATAACAAAAATGAAACTCTGGGTCCGCTCCGGTATTGTGCGGTTCAATTTCTGGATCCACACCGGCATTGTGCAGTCTCCAATAAATGGATCCGCACAGCACCAGTGTAGTCATGGTAAATTTAAAATTATCTCAAAATCGTAGTTTTTTGGTTTATTATTTTTGGAACTGTGCTAACTTTTAAAATTTCGAAAGAATTCGCATATTTAAGTCCCATAAAAATTTGCATATATGGCTGCATACTGCATATGCAGTATGCAGTGACCTTACGCATACCGCATGAAAACTGTATTTTATAACACTGCCCGTACTCTTATCCTATACATATTGTATTGTCGTATCGATACCCGTATCGTATCTCTTGATATCTGTATCATATTGACAATTACCGTATTGTTGTATTCAGTATACGGTACCTGTACCCGTATCCATACAATATAGGTGGGTACTAATGAATCAAATAATGATTGCATCGAGATAGAATTTAATATATATGATGGAGACATGTGGATAGGAAATTTCTACGGATCCTTGTCTGCGGATCCAGTCCGTGAGCTTGCCAAAATGTCCGGATCCAGTATATATATCGTCTCAATTTTTAAGTCTCTAGCTTATGCTTGGTTTTTGTCATCGGGTTTGAAATTGAAATCCGACCCATATAGTAGGTAAGGAAAAGAAAAAAAGGAAGATTGAAATAATATATATAATCAATCTCTTGTTATAATTTCCTTAAAGGCGTCTCTATTCTATTTGAAACATATCCCCCGCGGCCCTGTTGTGTATTCAAAGACGTCTCTTTGAAATTTAACACCTTGTACATAGAATAAATTGCATTTTGAAAACTAAAGATTGACGTACACCTCGTTTCAGTTGGAAATATTACTGGTTAAACTAACAAATTTGTCGTAAGAAAACAACAAAATCAATACTTCTAGAATCACCCAACACGCGGTTAATATAATAAATCCGGTCATTGAAGTTTAGTTATTAAATCTTAGTGCATGATAACAGTAGTAACACTATTAAGCTTTCTTCTTATTTGTAATTTTATTAGAGGCAAACAGAGAGAACCGATCGAAGAGGGAGGATTTGAGATGAAGAAGAGATGGAGCTTCATGGCCATGATCAGGCCTTTGTTTGTAGTTCTCCTTGTAACTGCCATGGCGTGTTTGGTTTTGCGCTCCTCGAATCCGCAATCGGCTCCTCAAGCAAGAGCTTCATCTCAAACAGAAACTGATGGATATAAACATGGTGGAGGTAATTAGTTTATTGTTTATTTGGATAATATTAAAAGTGGTTTGTTTAGTTTTTGTTATTTTCTTCTTTTTACGAGTACACTAGCTTGTGATATATATGCAATATATATAAATTGAGAGCATATATCCATCTATTACCTCAACCGGTCCATCGCCCCCCTCACTGTTCCTCATTTCTTCCTACAATTCTACAAAGCCTAAATATGAACAAAGTAAATATGAAGGGCGTAAAAGTTTGAATTTTAAGCTTAAATATGATATTGTTAGGAGGAAGGAAGAGAAAATATGCAGCCATGCAGGAGCAAAGCTACATAAAGTTAGAAAGACACTATAATCCCGGTTCAAATAAATTTCAAAAATATATATCTAGTTTATATATTCAGATATTGAATATCCGTATCTATTTTTTTAATATGGATCCGGATATGGACGGATAATATCCGATCCATTTGCACTCCTAATTTTTATGTTTCTCAGAAATTTTTTCTATAAAAATATACTTTATATTTAATATAATTATGGAATTATGTCTAATTTTAAAGTCTTATCTCTCTATATTTTATATGATATCATTTTGATATCTTGACACTCCACCCTGAAAATTGATATATAACAATATATTATATACAATATGAGAAGCATGACAATATAACATATCCGTTTGCATTATTGTTAGTCAATAATAACATCATTGTCATCATGTATATATTCTCCAACTTTTAAATTTTTTTTATTTTGAATGGTTGACTTTTAATTACTTCTTGCATACTACAATTTGCATCGGTTTTTCTCCTAACCGTCCTTGTAAATTTGACGGATCAACTACGGTACATTTTTTTATAGGGAATTTTATTTTATTTTATTAACAACAGGATTAATTCACTTGTCATGCACTGAATGATAGCAACTGCCATTTGCATTTGCTCATTGTACATATATATATATATATAATATATATATATAGAGGAGGGATCCACTTACAACAAATTTGAGTTACAACAAAGTTACAACATTCATTTTTTTCATTTTCAAAGTCCAAATCGTCGATCCAAACCGTTCAACATGATCATCTAAATAAAATGTACCTGCATATCAAATTTTATATTTTTTTGAATTTTTTTACTATTTATTAAGATGGGTACAAAATTTCAATGGTCTAAGTATGGCTATTTTTTGTAAAATACTTAATAAATAGTAAAAAAATTCAAAAAAATGTAAAATTTGATCTGCAAGTACATTTTATTGTGGAGATCATGTTGAACGGTTGGATCGACGATTTGGACTTTGAAAATGAAAAAAATGAATGTTGTAACTTTGTTGTAACTCAAATTTGTTGTAAGTGGATCCCTCCTCATATATATATATATATATATAGAGGACAGTGCTACGGTGCTACGAATATATAAGGGCCCTCCGTGCTACGGCTCACTTTTTGAGTTTTCAAAATCCTAACGGTCGATCCGAACCGTTCAACATGATCTCCATATGAATATGTACTTGCAAACCAAATTTTATATTTTTTAGAATTTTTTTACTATTTATTAAGACACTTTGAAAATCGCTGATCCAATAGTCCAGAAAAGTTTACTGTTGTGTACAAATTAGTGTTTTTTCAAAGTGGCTTAATAAATAGTAAAAAAATTCTAAAAAATGTAAAATTTGGTTTGCAAGTACATATTCATATGGAGATCATGTTGAACGGTTCGGATCGACCGTTTTGATTTTAAAAACTCAAATATTGAGCCGTAGGACGGAGGCCTCTATGCTACGCATAGCACCGTAGACACTTCCATATATATATATATAAGTTTGTACTTCATGGTACTATATTTTTATTTTGAAAATCCAAACAACCGATCCTCTAACCGTTCAACATGTTCTCTATATTGAAATGTGCTTGGAGACCAAATTTTACATTTTTTGGAATTTGTTTACTATTTATTAAGCCACTTCGAAAATCGCTGATCCGGTGGTCCAGAAAATTTTACTGTTTTTTACTGTTCACAGTGGATCAGCGATTTTCAAAGTGGCTTAATAAATAGTAAAAAAATTCCAAAAAATATAAAATTTGGTTTCTAAGCACATTTCAATATAGAGAACATGTTGAACGATTCGGATCGGTTGTTTGAACATCAAAATGAAAATATGGTGTGGAGTACAAACTTGTTTTACTCCACGTCTCACCATAGCTCATATATATATATATATATATATATATATATATATGAGGGATGCTTCTATAGACATAAGGACCTATTTGTGAATGAACACATTTTCATTTTCAAAGTTCAAACAGTCGATCCGACCGTTCAACATTATCTCCATATTAAAATGTACTTGGAGGTCAAATTTTACATTTTTCTGAATTCTTTTACTATTTATAAAGTATTTTACAAAACTAGTCAAATTCAGACCATTGAATTTTATACCCATCTTAATAAGATGCATACCCCAAGTTCAGACTATTGAATTTTACAAAACTAATCAAATTCAGACCATTGAATTTTATTTTGGGTCGTTGTTGCTGTCATGCCGCTATATATGCACGGACCAATGCATGCCCCAAGTTCATGCATATGGATAACTTCCGATATTGTCCCACAAGAAAATTATATTTACTTTATTTAAAAATTCCTCTCACCTCACTTTTCTACATCAAAATGTTGTATCTTGAACCTTCTACCTTCCATCAGAGTAGAGGCCCAGTTTTTCATTTGGTAGGAATGTGTGACAACTGTATGATATACACCTGGAAGGGTCCGGATCCTCTAAAGTAACTCAATTTTTGGATTTTGGATCGAGACTGTCCGATTTGAATTCGTCATCGGGATGTGTGTGCTCACTTCAGAGATGAATTTTCACAGATTCAAATCGGACGGTCTCGATCCAAAACCCAAAGATTGGGTTACATCACTGGATCCGAATTCCACCTAGAGTGAGGCTACGGTACTGTGCATGCAAAAGAAATAAATTAAAATATACTTACAGACTTTTTTGGGTTACTTCACTGGATCCTTTACTGATTTGGATCGTTCAACATGATTTTCATATGAAAATATACTTACAGACTTGCTATTTTCTAGATAAATAAATTAAAATAATCACTATTTTTGAATTATCTAAAGTGATTATCTACATATTTAGAAAATAATTAATAGGGATTGTTTCTATATATATTCCGCTAGCTGCATACCAGTTTTCATATATATGAGGATCACACTTAAAAAAAATGTAGAAACATATTTATAAATTATATTTTCAGTAGTTCATTATAAATATTAAAAAATGAAAAAAAAAATTATGTTTATAATGAAGATACAATTTCAGTTTCCTGCCAACAACATGTCATTAGTAACCTAATACTTGTATAAATATTTATTAGATCAATTTAAAAAATATAAAATAATTTTTATACAACATAAAGTAAAAGCATTTATAGCTTGTTGTGTTCCCTATATTATTTTCATTCATTTTGGACACATTTAAGGTGATTAAATTATTAAAATTGTCAGTTATACTACAAATATAACCTAATACATGTACAAATATGAGTAGAACTAGGGTGCTCTCGAGTTCACCAAGCCCTTGGTGAACTCAAGTCCAAAACTCATCGGATCAGCTTCAAACGACGAATCTGACCGTTGAAACCCGTCTACCTTACGAGTGATGCGTCTACATGCAAAAATTTTAAATTTTGAAATTAATTTTGCATAAAGTCAAGTGGTAAAAAAAACGTCAAAAAATGAATGCATTAAAATTAATTTATTAACCTTCTAATTTTGACCACTTGACTCTATGCAAAATTAATTTCAAAATTTAAAATTTTTGCATGTAGACGCATCACTCGTAAGGTAGACGGGTTTCAACGGTCAGATTCGTCGTTTGAAGCCGATCCGATGAGTTTTGGACTTGAGTTCACCAAGGGCTTGGTGAACTCGAGAGCACCCTAGTTCTACTCTACAAATATTATTACATCAATTTTTACCCAAATATAACATAATATTAAATTGTCAGTTATTAGATGTTTTTAATTATAAATCACCAAAACTCGCAATTATACTGCAAATATAACATAATACACGTAGAACAATTTACTAGATCAATTTCAAAAGTATAAATATATTTTTACACATTATAACCTCTAGTAATGGATTTACACATTGTTTTATATATGCATCCTAGACTTTTTTTTCTTCTTCTTAATTCTGGACTCACTTTGAAGTGATTAATTAAATAATCAAAACTCGCATTTATTATCCAATACAACCTAATACTTGTATAATTATTTATTAGATCAATTTTGAAAATATAAATATATGTCTGCGCAGCATAACTTATAGTAAAGCATTTACAGTTTGTTGTATGCACCCAAGATTGTTTTTATTAAATTTGAACTCATTATGTGACTAACTAATTAAAACGGACAATTCTATACCTCAAATATGTCCTAATTATTGTACAAATATTTATTAGTCTTACATTACAAAACAATGATATATAGTAAATATTTGAAACCTTTTTTCATAACTTGAGATCCTCTCATTAAAAGAAGAGCAGGGAAATTGTCTTGATATGTTGTAGATCAATGTCAAAATATGAGAACTAATTTTTTGAAAGTTATACATTATGACATGCAATTTGATTATTTAAAAATAAAAACAAGAAGTTGTGTTTGTCTATAGTCCTTTAAGCTTAGCAGAACAATATATTTTTTAAGAATTTAACAAAACCAGGTTATAAATAAAGTTGGAAGGCTAAATTTTTATTTTTCTATCTCAAAAAAAAAAAAAAAAAATAAGGTTAGTGCAAAATAAAAATGATGTTCTCGACACGCTGCCAGCAAAATTAATTATAGAACCTTACCCGAGATGGTGCCTATCCGAATTTGGATCCTCTGAGGTAATTCAAATTTTGAATTTTAATGCGGACTGTTCGATCAGAATTTGAATCAATTCAATTCAAGTTCAAATTCACAGTGCTTCTTAATTTATTAATCGTACGGATTCTAATTGAACAGTCCAAATCCAAATTTTAACTTATAATCTATTTTGACTGTGACATAAGTCATGGAATAAATATCTATTTCGCACTTATACTGCCAAACTAGAATAAAGTCTGATAAAAATAACATGAAACAAAAAATCGTTTATGTCGTCATAAGTTAAATTTATTTCACATTGTTATTGTTAACATCATTATTCTTATCATTATCTTTGTCATCATCATCGTCATTACTTATTATTATTATTATTATTATTTGATAAAAGGCATTTATATGTCCATTTCATTAGATGAAACTGAGAGTCAAGTCAATCAAAACGACCAAGTTACTTGTCCAGAGCTAAGACCTAGTCAAATCACAAAAGCTGACGTATTATTAATATTATAATTATTATTGTTGTTATTATTATTAATTTAATTTGAAGTTGTCTAGTAACAGTTACTGACATTGCTGCATGAGATATTATTTAAAATAATATTAAGAAGGCATTGTGAACAAAGTTGACAGAAAATTTAAAATTATATAATGTGATCTATACTGTCACTTAAAGTATATTGTGTTCTAAATTATATAATATTACTATTTTTTAAAAAACTTGCAGTCGTAATTTTTTTTGTTTGTAGATTAATATGACATCTATGTTTAAATTTTTGTCATGTAAGAATAAACATAGTTTTTTTTTTGCGTCCAGACAATCTCACGAATGCGTAAGACCAAACTAACATATATAATTTTCTAATTTTAAATTATTTTGTAATTAAAAAGACTTACTAATTGTTATCAAATGTAAAAGAAAAAAATATGAAAATTAAAAAATTCAACTTATTTCACATAATTTTAATCCATAACCAAATAAATAACTTATTTCGTTGTAATTTTAACCTACAATCAAATAACGCGTAAGGAAAATAAATTCTTACCTCCAATCCATTGGTCTGGACCAGTGTTATAAATAATGATATGCGCTTGACGAACAGATAGGGTATCGTCAAGCGATTAATCAGAAATAATTGAAAATAATAGATCATAACCGGAAAAAATCGGTCGATTAGTCAGAAAAATCCTTGACAGTTCAGTCACAGCCAACGATTAATCGGCTGATTAATCAACCTAACCAGATGTATTTACAACACTGGTTTGGACAACCATGTGCTACAATATCATACTGGATTGGATTTCCTGTAACAGATTCATCAATGTCGAGCGTGTTGTCACCCAAGAAAGCTCCTTTTCGCAGTAGCATTCATAGTAACAATATACGTGTATAATTCGCGAATAATTTGCGTTCTATTCGTTTTTTTAATGTTTTCGAACCAAAATCCGAATTATTCGCGATAAAAACGCGAATATTTTTTATATTTTTTTTGGTTGTTTTCTTGCTTCCTTGTTGTACCGAATCATTTTCGAATTATACCTGAATAACGAATTTTTGATCCGGCCAAACTGAACCCGAACTATTTGTTTATGAGTTATACTATGGTAGCATTAGCATAAAGTCAGTACACACACGGATGGTTTCATTATTTGTTAGCAGAAAATAGTAAAATAATAAATGCAATTGACGCCGAAACGGATCAAACGGTCATCAAGGACTCCTGTCGTCCAGTTGAAATGATCTAATGACTGATATCGCGTCAAGTACTCCAGTCCATGACATGTACACTTGAGTGTTTCTCATACTCCAGTGCATGCCCCCAAGTTAATTTTAATGTTAATTTCTTTATGTACGTACTTTGCTTATATATTAATTAATCCCTTATTTTTCTGTAATTGTAGTGTCAAATCAATCTACAACATCAAGATCAGAAGACATGTTGCTTGGCAACCTTCTTTCTCCAGATTTCGACGAACATTCGTGTGCGAGCCGTTATCAGTCTGGGTTATACCGCAAGACCTCTCCCCACAACCCATCAACATACCTTGTCTCAAAACTAAGAAACTACGAGACACTCCATAAGCGATGCGGGCCCAACACTCTGCTCTATAACAAATCTGTTGAGCAGTTGAGAACAAACCATAGTACAGATCAATTAGAGTGTAATTATGTAATTTGGACTCCGCTTGGAGGGCTTGGTAATAGAATGCTAACCCTAGCCTCCACTTTTCTCTATGCTCTCCTTACCGACAAAGTCTTGTTGGTTGATCATGTTACCGACTTTGTCGACCTATTTTGCCAACCATTTCCCGGTTCATCTTGGGTCCTACCTTCTAATTTTCCAATTGAAAGTTTAGATAGCTACGATGTTGGTTCAAAATTGAGTTATGGTTATTTGATAAAAAATAATTTGATATCTGAAGACCCAAAAACTCAGTCCGAAATGCTACCGAGTTTTGTTTATGTTCATCTTGAGAGTAGTTACATTTGGGATGTGCATGACCAGTTTTTCTTTTGTGATGACAGTCATTTTGTGCTTGGTAAGATTAACTGGTTGCTACTGAAATCTGACAACTATTTCTTGCCGGGCTTGTTCATGCTCTCTACATTTGAGAATGAACTATCTCGGATGTTTCCTTCAAGAGAGACCGTTTTTCATCATCTAAGCCGGTATTTGTTCCAGCCCGGCAACTCGGTTTGGGAACTGGCTATGAAATATTACCATTCTTATGTTGCAATGGCTAACCATACTGTAGGGATTCAAATTAGGGATTTCCCTTGGTCACTCATGTCAAAGGAGGACCGATTCAATCAGATCATGGATTGCACATTAAAGGAAAATATATTGCCACATGTTACGCAGCACAGCCGTAAAACTACTTATTTGAATACTGATGAAATGGGTTCAAAGGCTATTTTAGTTATTTCATTGTACAAAGACTATTATGATAGGATGAAGAGCTACTATGCTCGCTCTACTCATGTCAGCCAGCATGTAAATGTATACCAACCAAGTCATGAAGAAGCACAACAACTGAAGAATCAATCACATAATGAGAAAGCTCTGGCAGAGATAGTTCTCTTGAGCTTCTCTGATGTGCTGGTAACAAGCGCATGGTCGACTTTCGGTTATGTTAGTTATAATTTTGCTGGAGTCAAGCCATGGATATTGCTGAGTTCAAAGGTGTCAAAGGAAGTTCACCCGCCATGTCGTCGAGTAACGACAATGGATCCATGTTTTCATACACCACCAAGCATCAATTGCAAGACAAAGAGAAGATCCAAAACAAAGCTGACTGGTGCACATATAAAGCAATGCGAAGATGTAGAGGAGGGCATTAAATTAGTCGACTAGCTTGGGTTATTTAGATCATTTTACCTCTCTTCTTTTTTTGTTGTTTATTATTCTTTGTTGATTTAGAGCTGTATTTAGTATCTGATGCACGAAATATTCCATAGGGCATTGTACAAATTCAATTTCTAAATGAAGATATTTTATTCTATATTTTGTATAGTTTTTTTTTTTTTTTTTTGGCTAGAAGCCCGTAGGCAACATTTTGTATAGTTTTTTTTTTGCCAAAGAAGCCCGCAGGCATATATTGATACCAGTATCTTTTACATCCTTACATCACTGATTAGAATTGAAAATAGGATATGTAAATCCTTTATGAAAAATCCCCCAGCCTGCTTTGATTTGCCAGAATGTGGGCAGTCGTATTTAAATCCCGATTTGAGTAAACACATGTAAACCCCTGATGCCTACCAAGAATATCCCACGCCAACATGACTTGTCTGCTTGCTCGTCAGTCTACACTGATTGCGACCTGAAAACCTTGTAAGAGATCCACTAACTGCATATAATCGAATCTGTGTGGAATGTGCACTTCTGAATCCCCTTCTCCACCACTCCTTGTAACCCCATTAACATAGCTAAAGCCTCTATATGGAAATGGGAAAATGCCTTGCTGCTTTGGATTTCATACTGCAGCATTCCTTTATCTGGTTGCGAAAAAGACCCATCAGACCAGCAATGGTACTCGCTCTCTCCCCCCACCTGGACACTATTCTGCACCTTAATTTCTACCATTCCACACAACCCTCTAGCGGTTTTGAGATTTCTTCTACTGTCATGGGGTTACCCCTAAAGACCAGATCACATGGTGCCTTCCAGAGTGCCCGTGCTGTATTTGCAAACACACACATAGCCCAGTCATCCAAGTCCCGTTTAAGATTTTTGAGAATTTCTAACCATCCCTCATTCATTCCCTCTGTTCTTATTCCCAACAGCGACTTGAACCACACAGCCCGCAATCTCTGACAAGTAAACAGCATATGACTGACCGTTTCATCCTCCTCCTCGCATATCGGGCAAAGCCCATTACCTTGTCGGATTTGGGTATAGAGCATTTTGTATAGTTACGTGTGCTATTTAATAACAAAAATACTGAAGAACATTTTTTTATTATACTTTAGAGTTGATAGTCAACGGCCCAAGTTTAAGAGGAAGCCCAAAAAAAAGTCAACAATTTAGCTCGTTCAAGTCCAATAGAAAGCCCAATAATTTATAATTTATTGGCTAAAACTATTGAGAGAATTTTCTATGTTACTTTAGTTTATTTTTTTGATGGTAAGTGGCAATTGCCTACTTGTTATTTTTCAGTGTTCTAAATAGCGCGCTATAGCGCCGCTATAGTGTTTTTGGACCCTAAACGCTAAGCTATGTCATCAAAATGCGCTAATTGAGCTACGGCCGCTATAGCGGTAATAGCGGTCCGCTATAGCGCATAGCGTGTAGCGCAAATAGCGCGCGCAAATTCAAAATATGCTTTTTTAGGCAATTTATATGGGCTTTAAATAAAGACTCAAAAAAGTTAAATAAAAACCCAAACCGAAATCAACGATGTCTATGTTATTTTGAAACTTGAATAGAAAAAAAAAATAGATTATGTCATGAATCATGATGCTTAAGATATTTTGAATAGAAAAAGATCGATAGTTTATAATATTACTATGGATATTTTGAACCGCAATTTGGATTTTGTACTGGTTCAATATGAATATTATAATTTCTTAATTAATTTGGTGTTATTTATTGTTCTATGAGACTTTAGATAATGTTGATATTTAAGTACAAATATATAATATATTTTTTGTAAAAGAAAACGCTATGTAGCATAGCTTCCGCTATAGCTACGATTCGCTATAGTTTTTTTTGTAGCCTTTCCGCTATGACGCTATAAACGTTATTTAAAACATTGCTATTTTTCATTGATAAAAAGTTATTTACATCACCTAAGAGTATTAATTTAATTAAATATTTACAAAACAAAAATAACTGTCATTAACTCAGTAAACTCCAAAGAAATGTATCAACAGTTTTGTATCCACTTTTTTGTATCGCATTTTGATTCCTCTACGAGTATCCCCACACATTTTTGCTTTTGGTTGAAGATTCTGTTGTTTCTCTCATGCCACAAAGCCCACAGATCGGAATCCGCAGACCGGTTGTGGAGGAATGTGTATGGAAAACGGCATGGGCATTCGGTCTTTGAATACAAGGTGTTAAATTTCAAAGAGACGTCTTTGAATACACAACAGGGGAATATGTTTCAAAGAGATTACAGACGCCTTTAAGGAAATTATAGCAAGAGATTGATTATATTTCAATCTTCCTTTTTTTACCCCTTTTCTTTACCTACAATTTTACATACCGTTATGTGTTTTTGACTATATATCCCAATGCAATTTGCTTAATTATTATTATTATTATTATCATTATTATTATTTTTTAGAAAAAAAACATGGATCATTATCATTATTATTATTACTACTACAATTACTATTACTATTACTATTACTATTACTATTATTGTTATTGTTATTAATGAGGTTATGATACTTTGCAATGCTCACATAGGTTTGTGCTATGGATATACATTTTTATTTTAAAAGTTTAAACAGTCGATCGGTACCAATTAACATGATCTTTATATGAAAATATACTTAAATAACAATTTTTATATTTTTTAAATTTTTTTAATATTTTATTGATAGGTAAAAAATCATTTAATCTAAGTATTCTGAACCATTCATTGTACGGACCTATGCGCACGCCGCAAATTACCAGTCTCACTCTTGTTGTTGTTGTTAAGTTGTTACTAAAATGTCTTTTTTTTTTAATCTGTTGTTATTGAAATGTCACAATATCTAATTTAGAGCATCTACAACGGTAATTTCTTTTAAATTGCTAATCTAATGTGTTAATTGCTAATATAATTATTGAAATGTACTACATTTTTTAAATTAACAGTTTTTAGACGTATCGAAAAGTAATTTACAAATAAATGATTTCAATAATACCTACGTCATTTAGTTTTAAAAAAAATATATATATATATGATGTAGGTGTGGACGGATCGAGTCTACTTAGTGGGAAATATAAAAAGATGGGTCGGATCTCAATTTCAAACCCGATGACAAAAACCAAGCATTAGAGACTTAAAAACTGAGACGATATATTGGATCCGGACATTTTGGCAAGCTCACGGACTGGATCCGCAGAGAAGGATCCGTAGAAATTTTCTATCCACATAACTCCATCATATTAAATTCTATCTCGATGCAATAATTATTTGATTCATTAGTACCGACCTATATTGCATGGATACGGGTACAGATACCGCATACTGAATACAATGATACGGTAATTTTCAATATGATACGAATATCAAGCGATACGATACAGGTATCGATACGACAATACGATATGTATAGAATAAGAGTACGTGCAGTGTTATAAAATGCATTTTTCATGCGGTATGCAAAAAGTCACTGCATACTGCATATGCGGTATGTAGCTGTATATGCAGATTTTTATGCGAACTTAGTTATACGGATTCTTTTATTAAATATTAAATATTTGTGCCATCTATATCCAATATATTTAATATATTTGAATGCTTATATATTAACAGACAAGTGATATTTCTCACCTATTAACACTATATTAGATTATCTATATCAAATATTAAATATTAAGCCATCTGATCATATAATATATATTTGCTCCTTAGAAAGCAAAACAACTGGGCCTAATAAATCAAATTGATGTTCGGACTTTTTTTTTGGGCCAATAGCCCGTAGACAAATTGCATTTCATAAGAACAAAGTTTACATAAATGGATTGCGCATGTGAAAGTGAATTTGTAGCGCTCGACTCTCCTCCTATTAACCGGTATAAAGTAAATACGCTGGAGTGGAGCAAATATATATAGTCCAATAATCAGAAAACAAACAATTCAAAGTGCTGAAACTCTTATAAAAGAAGAGAACAAGACAATAGATTA
This sequence comes from Carex parvula, assembly GCA_025461045.1. NCBI lineage: Eukaryota > Viridiplantae > Streptophyta > Magnoliopsida > Poales > Cyperaceae > Carex > Carex parvula. The sequence goes on along the minus strand of JAJGRW010004032.1, from coordinate 65,851 downwards.
ATTATCTGGAGTAGAACTAGGGTGCTCTCGAGTTCACCAAGCCCTTGGTGAACTCAAGTCCAAAACTCATCGGATCGGCTTCAAACGACGAATCCGACCGTTGAAACCCGTCTACCTTACGAGTGATGCATCTACATGCAAAAATTTTAAATTTTGAAATTAATTTTGCATAGAGTCAAGTGGTCAAAAAACGTCAAAAAATGAATGCATTAAAATTAATTTATTAACCTTCTAATTTTGACCACTTGACTCTATGCAAAATTAATTTCAAAATTTAAAATTTTTGCATGTAGACGCATCACTCGTAAGGTAGACGGGTTTCAACGGTCGGATTCGTCGTTTGAAGCCGATCCGATGAGCTTTGGACTTGAGTTCACCAAGGACTTGGTGAACTCAAGAGCACCCTAGTTCTACTCAATTATCTGAACAACCGGACTCAGATAATGGGTTTGGAGGTTATTTTTGAGTCCGGACTTAGATAATGGATTTAGATCAATAGAACCGCACTGCATAATGAAATTTTATGCGGAATTCAACTGCAAATGCATATGCGTTGCATAGAACCGCATTTTACTACACTGAATACGGACTATATATAAAGTATCGGAATAACATAAATATCGACTTATCGAAATGCAATCACTACATAATAATATTCTCACTTAATCTATTAGTTTACATTTTAATATCGGGGCTTGACATTCCATAATCGCGTACTTTGACTACTTTCACATGTTCAGGCGAGGCCTAGGCCTCCATTAATCAGAAAGAGATCAACTTAGTTAATTTTTGTAATGAAATTAAACTTTTGAGATATTCACTTATTTGTTTTGTATGGGAATACATTTAGTTTGTATTTGATATTTGAATACATTTTAGAATTACAATTGATGTTCCAAATCGTTTATATTTAATATTATAAAATGCCTCATTAGTTGTTATGTCCAATCATATTCCAAATCGTTATCTCGGTTCTCAAAGTCTAAATATTTCATCCGAACTGTTCGATATGATCTCTATATTAAAATGTGTTTGGAAACAAAATTTTATATTTTTTTTTTGAAAAAATACTATTTTTTTTAAATAGGTACAAAATATCTATACTATTTTTTTTGAAAATCATTGTTTTTCAAAAGATTATATACTATTCAAATACAGTGACTTAATACTTACCTAATAAATTAGCAAAAATATTTAAAAATACTAAAATTTGATTTCCAAATACATTTTAATATGAGATCATATTGAGCAGTATGTTGAAAAAATAACTATTGAGCGGTCTCAACCTACGGCCAGCGGTCCAGGCCCTTTAAAAATTATATTTTTTGTAAAGATGCCCTTTTTGGACTCTTTCAAATAAATATTTTTTTTTTACAATCTCCTGGCTCCTCCATTGAATAAAATCCAAAAGCTGAAATTAATTAAGGCATTGAACCCGTCGGAATTTGAGCAAACACAACAATGGAGGCAAAAAGAAAACTGATGTCAATTTTGGATCTTCGACCAAATTTTTTTCCCTTTTTTGTATCTCGATTGGTTACTACAGTTTCACCATAATCCACCTACTGTAACAAACTTCGCATGTCATGTGCAAGATGTATTATTAATTAGGACTTGAAACCTAATCCAATAGAGCGCCCGGCCGGTTAAAGGTTAAGTACTCCAACATTTTACTTACTGAGGAATTAAGTATACTTCTCTAAAAATGAAAGGAAAATTGAAACTATAGTAAAATCATTACATGCTAAATAAACGGACAACCCATTTCTCGCATGGGATTGCTGAATCAAAGGATAGAACAAATTATCAAGAGAGAGAGAATTTAATCAAACAACTTAACACCGTTTTGATAGTCTTCACAATGCTTCACATGACGCACTAGCTTTCCTGTATCAGCCTTGCTCCTAGTTTTGCAATTTAAATTAGGCGGCGTGTGGAAACAAAGATCGATTGTAACAGCTCGGCGGCACGGAGGATCTGGCGCCTTCTGGTCCTTCGAGCTCACCAGAAACCAGGGCTTGATGCCGGCCAGACTGTAACTAACATAACCGAATGTCGATCCTGAACTTGTCACCAACACATCTGAGAAACTCAGCAGCCAAATTTCGGCTAATGCCTTTTGATTGTGCAACTGCTGTTCAGATTGTTGCTTCTCTTCATGGCTTGGTTGGTATACACTGATGATCTCGCCAGTGGTTGTCGTGTGTGTATAATACATGTCTTTTAATCTCTCGTAAAAATCTGCATGTAAAGAGGCCACGAGAACTGCGCTTGTTGTTGCTTCATTTGGTACCAAAGATTGTTTAGGATTTATTTCTGGTAGTATCAACTCTTGTTGTGTGCATGCAACAATTTGTTTATACAATTCATCAATTGAAATTGGGGCCCAATGAAAGATTCTTGCTTGTATGCCAATTCTCTCCTTTGTTTTGGCCAAGTAAGAGTTGTGGAACCTCATAACCATGCCCCAAACTGAGTTGCTCGGATGGAGGAGGTACCGCCCGAGGTGGTGAAACACCGTCTCCTTTAAAGGAAACATCCGCTCTAATTCTTGCTCATATTTCGGTATCATGAACAGTCCCGGGACAAAATAATTGTCAGATTTCAACAAAACCCAATTGATCTTGTTAATCACTTCTTGATCACTTTCGCAAAAGAAACGTGTGTGCAAATCCTTTTGAGCGTAATTATACTGCAAGTGAACATACACGAATGGAGGTAGAGCTGATGGGGGAGAATTAGGGTCATCATTGATCAAATTATGGGAAACCATGTAACCGTAACTATTCTGAGAATGTATATTATATCCTTCCAATTTTTTTATTGGAAAATCAGGAGGTATATACCAAGTTGACCCAGGAAACGGCTCGCAAAATAGATCGCTTATATCAGATGCTTGGTTGATCAACATGACTCGGTTGGTTAACAGAGCATAGAGAAATGTGGAGACGAGAGAAATCATTCGGTTGCCAATGCCACCAAATGGACTCCAAAGCACATAGTTGCACTCAAGCTGATCGGTGCTATGGTTTGATTTTAGTTGTTGTAGCGATTTCTGGAAAAGTGGGGTATTTGGGCCACATTTTTTGTGAAGTTCTTCGTATGTTCGTAATTTAGAGATCAAGTAAGAGGATGGTACGTATGGTGAGGCTTTGCGGTATAGCATGGATTGGTACCGACTCAAGCAGGATTGTTCATCGAAATCAGGCAACAGTAATCCGCCTAGAAATCGGTCATTGGTTACAGTTGCTGTTGTTGTGCCTTCTGTTGAACCTACAATATATTGCCAAAAGAAAAAAGAAAAAAAGAAGAAGATGGAGATGAGATGCTATGGAGAGGAATTAGCAAAACTTAGATGGATAATTGTAAAGCTGAAGTTTGCTTATTAAGATTTTGCAGTGCAGTTCAAAAGTAAATCAACTGACACATTATATTAACTTCTCAATTAACGGTTTTGATTAGTACTACAAAACCAACTAGGCAAAATCCTGAGTATGGTTAAACAAGATACCGTTAGATTAGAATTTAAGTATCATGTATCAAGTAGGGATGAACTTCAAAATAAGGGGAGATGGGCATCGGACCGAATTCGGTGCGATGCCCGATCTGAACCGTCTCATTCGTGTTGAGATTCACGTTTGTGGATTGGTTTAGATTTAGGGGGACTTAGATTCATGTGGATCTAAACCCTACCAACCTACCATACGAATCTCAACGAAGATCGAACAGTCTTACCAGGCATCAAACAACTTCTGTCGAACCCCCCCTCCTCCCCCGCGAGTGCGTATCCTCTGAGATAATCTCATATTATGCGTGACCAAGATGTCCATTGCCTTTTCAGGGATAGTGCAGGGGCCATTATTATTTGAGCTTTGAGATTCATGCAGATCATATTTGAATGGTTGAGATTTTCCGAAAAGGCATGCAAAATATGAGATTTAGGGTGCCTAGATTCAGATCGTATTTAGGGGCCATTATTATCGGACCAAATTCGGTGCGATGCCCGATCTGAATCGTTTGATTCGTGTTGAGATTCACATTTGTGGATTGGTTTAGATTTAGGGTGACTTAATTAGATTCATGTGGATTTAAACCCACCATACGAATCTCAACGAAGATCGAACAGTCTTACCAGGCATCAAACAACTTCTGTTGAACCCCCATTGAAAAAAGAAAAAGAAAATAAAAGCTGCATGGGATATTTTTGTATAACTTTTCTTACTGTCCTCGTACCTCGTTACCGTTTGTTCTGTACTATATTTTCAAACTATTTTTTTTTTCATGTATAAAAAAGTACATCAGCTAAAACAAAGTAAGAAAATTAATGAAACAAGTACCAGCTTGAGTGCATTTACCTCCTCGAACAGCAACTCCTGGAATCCAAGCATTCGACGAAGTAGGTCGATTTTTCAAAGATACCCAAATTAGAAGCGAAGCGATGAACAGACCCAGAAGAAATTGCAGAGGCCTTGAGGAGGCAATACAACTAAACTTCTTTTGGTACTTGATCATAATAGAAGCACAATTAATTGTGCCTAATGTTTTAAGAGAATATTGATCTTAAAATTAATTAAAATTGGCAACTTAGGAGGAATATAATTGACTTGTGCCATCTCTTATCTCCAACTTTGCTTCAAAAGTGGAAATTAAATTGCGCAAGTAGTCCCACAATTAAGAACAAGTAGCTCGTTTGTTTAATTAAATTGTATAAAGAGTTTGACTATTACGCAATTTGCGCACTTTTTTTATTAAATGAGTTGATAAAACAGGGATTAACATAGTACTTGGTCATAGTTTATAGAAAATAGTAATTTACAAGGAAATTATACTAATTAATGCTTGTTAGAAAGTTCACGATTAATTAAGACATGATCTTCTCTTATTCTAAAAAGTAAAACAAAAGGTACGTCTTCCTTTATAAAGGTACTCAAATAATCAACATTACATAATAAAATAGATACATAATCAAATTAAATTTTCAAGCTTGATAGTAAAATTAATCGAAATTAATTTGTCTTATTTGTTTCAACATACACACAACTTAAAATTTCCACGATATGAAATTAACGGTCCTTGATGCATCATCGAACAATACTTCCTTGTTTGAAATTTTAGTATTAGCTTATCTATATCTCTAATAACATACCTACAAATTTATTCGAATTGAGATTTTGAGTTTAAATTTATTTGAATTTTATTTCAGCAATAAATTGTGTCAATATTGTCAAAAATAACTATTGTCGAGCAATTAATCTCTCCTCATTTATCAATACATTCCCAAAACGTTAACTGCATAATTTATGGTATTTTATTATATTCCTATCAACAGAATTTAGAAAAAAAATCGTACACTTATTAGTTACACACCATAAATTAGTTGTCTTAAATTCCATGCAATTTGAATATTATTTATATTTGTATTAAATCGTTATATATGAGCTTTCATAAATTTTGTCATGGTTTCTAAGGATTAATACATATAGGCACATTATAAATTATATTTTAATTGCTAGATTTCAAATTTAAATTGAATATCTGACGATTGTCAAAATTATCAAATCAATTCAATATCAATAAGTATATGCTTGACTAAAATTTTGAGACATAATATTAACGCCAAATAAAACGAGAATTCAATGAAGCTGGAAGCCTGGGTTTGGAAATCAAATTCATGTTCCAGTAATAATTTCGTTGACTTTGAATTTTGTGCAAGAGCACATGAATTCACATGCACAAGACGTAATGAAGAGTCTGATTACAATACATTTAACTCTAATGCTTCAGTTCTTTGATTCTTTATAAGCTACGCAAGCAAAACAAGAAGACAAAAACAGATATGATCAATCTAGAATTAGGCCCATTGAAATTTACAATTTAAACCTTCGTCCCAAGTTGGCCCAATATAAGTGGGCCCAATTAAATCTAAAATTTTATCAATAGCTTTTAGGTAACAAAGCCTGTAAAAGGAAGAGAGCTTATGAATTCAAGACAACAATCACTTTTTAGTTTAGATAATTCTGACAACAATATAGCTTAATTAATTTTGGCAAAAACAACCTACCAAATGATACCTTTGATTTTGTACTCCTAACATAATATATATTGGTTTTCTCTCTAATTGAGCTTCCGAGCTGGATGGTTTCATCCAAGCACGTTCAAAAGGAAAATAAAAATAAATTATTGTGAAGATATTTTAATTTGAAAATGGTGACTACAAAAGTTAAACAAGTATGCAAGAAAAGAATAAATGGTCAACACGTCAAGGGACAGGCTGTCCTCTGTGGTGCCAGGGTTATTACGAAATATGTAGCAGGTCATGCTTGATCAAATATATAAGTCATGCATTTAATTATATAACACGTAACCAGGATACATAGATGGAGCACGCAACCTGAATACATAGACGGAGCCCGCAATTGATAATAAGACATAATAGTGGTTACTGTTGAAATAAGTAATATTGAATTTTTTTTTTAAGAGATACATGAAATTTCGCCATACATTTAAATCAATTTAGTAGTGTCAGTTAATTTTTCACTTCATTATCTATTTTTATGCTGTCTTAATAACTAACAGTTACCAGGTAGACAAGAACAATTCTCTATAAATTTAATTTTGATTTTGTTGTTCAAAGTATTAGAGAATGATTATATGAAAGTGATACCAAGGAATAAAAGGAAAATAAAAACTTATTTGTTGCATAATATTTATCATTTCTTAACACCAACATGTTTCATCATTTGTATATCATTAAAAACACACCAATGAATAGAGGTGCTACTTTTACCCGATTATCCGGATCCGATCCTGAACCGAACCGGATCCGAACCGGAACCGACCCGGATCCGATTAATTTGGATAGGATATGGTTTAAAACATATAACCGGTTAAATTATGAGTACAGTTACAAAATTAATAATTTAATATCCGATCTAGATCCGAACCAGAACCGATACTGTAATGGATAGGATATGGGTTTGATTTAGTTATCCGACCCATAACCGAACCCGACCCGATATCCGTATAAATACCCGATAAAATGATAATACTATTTCTTTATAATCATTTAATATAAACACATATATTAATAACTATGAAAATACAATCATTTGTAGTATTTTTTAATTTCTTGAATGAAATTTATTTCTCTTTTTGCACAGATTATTGAAATCAAATGTCATATTCACCTTTTGTCTATAAATTTTTGAAGCTAATTAATTTCTTTTTTGATCTCTTTATCTACCATGTATCTACATTTCTGCACGGATTATTGAAATTTATGGCTCTCTTCGTTGATTGAAACAAATTGATATTAATATTATATTCCTGAATTTTTGGAACCATATAATGAAATCACTATCTCCAATATTTTACTTTCTAAAATATCTCACCTTCAATATTTTGAAGCAGATTTTAATTTATATTATAATGATATATTATGTGAGATGTTTAAGAAATTATAATTATATTTAAATGTAAAGTATTTCTCAAATGAGTTGCGACATGTACCCGCTTTGGATCCGGACCCGCCCCGGATCCCAACCGGACCCGTAATCCATAAACAAGTTATGGGTATATATCTACCCGGAACCGAAAGACTGGACCCGAATAACAGATAGATAGGTATCCGGATCCGGACCCGACCCGATTTGAAACAAATAAGTATATGGATCGAAATTCGGACCCGATCACTTTTAGGGTACGGGTCCAAATATAATAGTATCCGGACCCTACCCGACCCGATAGCACCTCTACCAATGAATATGATTTATTTGTATATTTTATTGAACTTCTGTAAAAGCTAGTCCAAATATTTTATTGTATTTGTACAAGAGAATGACCCGCTACATTAATAGCTACATAACTAATGTCATAAAAAATTACTTGTAGTCAAGGGAGCTGAAAGAAAGGTATCTGATCCAAACAGGCAGCCCAACGTCTTTCAATTAAACAATCATAAAACATTTAATTATAAAATATAAAATCCATTTTTTTATACTAAGAAAAGTGCTAAGCCGGCCATATACTGTTCTAAACTCGTTATTTCAGTTTCCCTCTCCTCTTCTCTGTTTCCTTTAGCTTCTCTGTATTTTGCCCCAAATGTACCTTCTTTGACCCCATTTCTCCATTCATTTAGCCTCATGGTGCCTTTATCTGTTCTCATAATTTTTGTTTTGGGTTTCCCTTTGCATATTCATGCCTCCCTTTCCCCTCCACAAGGTAAAATCGAGCGAAAAAATAAACGACATAATTATAATTTAATTTCTTCCAATTTACAATGTTATCATCTTTCTCACCTTGAATTTTGATATAGGTTATCTGATAAACTGTGGTTCAACTGAGGAGAAGACTTACAACGATGTCACATGGATACCAGATGGAGACTTCATAAAGGTCGGCAATGCATCGACAATAAAATTTCCTGATCTCATGCCGATGTTAGCTACACTACGGTATTTTCCCGACATGTTGGCAAGAAAATATTGCTACATGGTTCCTGTCACCAAAGGTGCCAATTACTTGATAAGGACAACATATTACTATGGAGGATTTGACGGTGGGGATGTGCCGCCGGTGTTTCATCAAATAGTGGAGGGTATGAAATGGAGCTTGGTCGACACAAAAGACGATTATGCCAAGGACATGGCATCCTACTACGAGGTCATAGTGGGGGCCACAGGTAGGACCTTAAGTGTGTGCTTGGCAAGGAATGAGAACACGACATCAAGTCCATTTATATCGGCTCTTGAATTGGTGCAACTACAGGACTCAGTGTACAATGCAACCGATTTATCGACGGATGCTCTCAGCACGATTGCCCGGCATCGGTTTGGTTATGAAGGTCCAATGGTCGGGTAATATTTCATGAAACTTAAATTTGTTGAATTATATAGTTGCTTGTATCTGAGCATTGATTAAACCCCTTGCAAAGACATAATTTCTCAATTTAAATCAAATTGCTTTCTTGTGACCAAATATTGGTGGCATTTTTAATTTTGAAACGAAATCAATCATAAATAATTAAGTACAAAAATGAACCTAATGAAATGAACAAAAATGCTAGTGCATCATGAGAAAAAAATAATATGTGATTTATATAACTAGTTATCCAGATGACAAGTTCAACCGGTACTGGGAGGCATACCAGGACAAGAATTCGCTAGCCACGAGCAAATCCAACACGACCTCTGCCGAGTTCTGGAACCTTCCACCAGATGCAATCTTCTCAACCGGCCTCACCACCAGTCGGGTAGAGAACTTGACCATCCAGTGGCCGTCAATGCCTCTTCCACCGGCTAACTACTACATTGCGCTTTACTTTCAAGACGACCGCACCCCGTCGCTCTTCAGCTGGAGAGTTTTTGATGTTCTGTTAAATGGAGAGATGTTTTATAAGGGACTGAATGTCTCTGCTGGAGGGACAATGGTGTATAGTGCGAGCTGGCCGCTGTCAGGTCTGACAACGATTACGCTGGTGCCGGATGTTAATTCTCCGATCGGACCGATTATAAATGCAGCCGAGTTGCTCATGGTTTTACCTTTTGGTCAAAGAACCCATCCAAGAGATGGTAAGTTAGAGATTTGTATAGTAAGGAAAATTCAAATAATACTGAGATTGTTATCCTGGATTTCAAAACCAGCTTGTTGTTTTGGTTTAAGGAAAGTGCAAATAGGATTAGACCAACTTCACAAAAAAAAAAAAAAAAATTGTGTAGTGCCCTGATTGTTGGTGCTATTTCTATTATTCCCTGTTGCACCTCAATTATATAACATTGAATAAAAATCAAGTAACCGAAACGAAGTTTTTTTTTCCAGCACAAGACAAACAAAGGGAAAATATATAAAACTTTGGTTACATATTTTTTTTCTGAGAATTAAAGTATAAATTTCTTCTGATAAATTAATCTCTCAGTTAGACAACTACTGTGAAATTGTTTTATTGCAGTGATTGGCATGACGGCATTGGCTAAAGCATTCGATAAAATACCTTCGGATTGGACAGGAGATCCATGTCTACCAGCAGGGAATTCATGGACCGGGCTCACCTGCTCCGGAAGTCAACTTGCTCGTGTCATTTCACTGTAAGCTGCTCATAACATGAAAACAAAAAATTTTATTAGAAAAAGGAAAAATGAATGCAAATTATTCATCTAAATGCTATAAATATTCTTGTATTCACTAGGAACTTGACGAACTTCGGTTTAGGAGGATCACTTTCAGAGAACATCGGCAATTTGACCGGAATTAAGAACATGTATGCTTCTTTAACCATTGCTCATATTATTGAAAATTATGCAACTGGTAAATAAAAACTTACAGAAATTAATTGTTTGTGCAGTTGGCTTGGTGGGAATCACATTACTGGTACAATTCCAGAAATGGGATCTCTCAGACAGTTGGTTTTCTTGTAAGCTAAAATTGAAATTTTTTACTTAAATATTTTATATAAAACTATATATTGACAGTTAATAATAACATTTGATTTTGTCAATTTAAAATTGGAGGCACTTGGAGAACAACCACCTCACTGGATCGATACCGCAATCGCTTGGAACCCTCCCAAAATTACAAGAAATGTAAGTAGAGATTTTTCATAAATTGTCTTTAATAATGTATTTATTCAATCTTATTTCTAACTTCCAAAATTTGCTTTTGTCAGATACCTTCAAAACAACAATCTTGAAAGCACTATACCAGACAATCTAAAAAATAAAACCGGTCTTCTACTTCAGTGAGTCTTTTATTTTTTTTATTATTTTGCATGACTTATTGAAAGCATTTCAACTCAGTTTTAACAATACATACTGGTTTCCTTTGCAGAGCATCACCGCAAAATTAACTAACAAATCTACTAAATGAGCTGAGAAGAAATGTACAGTACGTACCCTTCCAAATGCTTTATGGATGTCCAGATCTTCTACGCCTGTGAATTTTATACCTATGTCTATGTCAATGTTTGTAGGTGTTTTTTTTCTAATTTTTTTTTTGCTTTTTGAGACGTGCGAATTGTCAAGTGATGCGGATTGGAGAATAGTTTGTTTGCCAGCGTGACATGCATGACACTATTCTTTAATTCATTTTGAACTAAGAATCCGAGAATCTGTTTAAAAAAAGAGATCTTATTTTTGTTTGAAAGCACATAGCCGTAGGTATTGATTAATATATAGAGGAAATTACAAAATTGCTTAGTTACTATCATGAGCCGTTTATAAATATTCTAAGAACTACAATGACTTAATGATAAAACAACAGGGACGGAGCCACACCTATTAAATTATGGGATCGAACATCAATAGAGTTAGTTATATAAATTTTTTATGTTGCAATGAGAAACAATTTTACAATATTAAATACAAAAATAAAAAATAAAAAATAGAGTAAATTGACCTCTATATCTTCTTATTAACTTAACTCCTATAAATCAACATGCAATATTAAAAGAAAAAAAAAATAAGAGAGAAAAACTTCTCAGATAAGCCCTTGAAACTCAATATATATATATATTTTTACAAGATAACGTAATTTTAGAATTTTGAAACTCAATATATATATATTTTTAATTTATTTAAAAAAACATTTAAATAAAAGTATATTTATGAATTTGTTTGGCAAACAAAGAATTGGATTGTTCATTTGATATTAAAAGTTTTCTCAATTGTGCAACTTGTTTTAAGAATCCTTGTATAATATTAGAGCTAGTTAGTTCACATTTCTAATTTATTTTATTCTCCAAAATTAACAGAATGTAACCAATTAAATACGTACTCCCAGCGCTATTAAAGTTAAAAAAAAATGAATTTCATCGTTCGGCTGGTCTTTGTGAAATTGTGAATATGATAGAATTGTAAACATAGAAAACCGCATATAGATCATCTAACAGATGGCCGTAATGAATCCGGAAAGCGTCATATGTTAAAAACAGGTCCCAGGCGGCCAAGTGACCAAGTTCCCCTCGCCTAGCCAAGGAATCCTTTCACATGAGTCTAGTATCTCTGTGGCCTTTTCTTGAAAACTCTCCCGTAGCAACGCATTTATAAAAGTTGAAAGCCACTCACTGCATGAGAAATCGACTTAAAACGCCACAGAGATTCAAGAAGGAGATCTTTTATCCACTGGACAGTTCCAGTTTACTGTCTATGACCGCGTTATCTCCTCTCAGCTCTCGGCCCTTCCCATTTCTGCGGGTTCTTTCTTCTCCGACCAGTCGAGTCGGACAGAGGCCATGACCTCCTCCTCTACAATTCTTCCCCTGCAATGAATTCGTCACCCCTCCCTTCTCTCCTTTTCATCGGCCCTAAACCAATACTACCTCCGTCCTTCCTTTCCCTTCCTTCGCGTTTTCCTTTCCATCGCCTCCGCGCCGCCGCCGAGGCCTCCGACGCTGCGTCATCACCTGGGTGGTTTCGCCCGGGCCCCGAAACCGACGGTCGGGTCTCCGCCAGGGATCCCGGCGTGCGCGTGAACGCCAAGGAGGAGGATAAGGAAGAAGGGAAAAATAAGAAGAGGAATAAGCGGAATAAGTGGTGGTGGTGGTCGAAAGATAAGGAGAGCTATCTTGTGGATGACTCGGAGCCGCTTCCCCTCCCCATGACGTGCCCCGATTCGGCACCTTGCACGCCAGAGGAGATTGATCGGCGGCTCAGGTGTGACCCTGAGATCGAGGTATGTGTGTAGCACGTGCTATACTGAATTTAGGTATTGATGTATTAATAATGTAATCAATTGTGACTTCACTGAAGAAACGGAATTCAGTTTGAGCTTCAATTGCATCCGAATCTTGGATCTTTTAAGGAATAAAGACAAAAGACAAGTTTTGTTTTGAGTTGAATATGTCAGTTGGAGCAAAAATTACAATGCAGCATGCCTTCGCTAAATGTTAAATGATATAGCCCTTCAAATGTTTCTAAAATATCCTCCATGGTTTAGCATCAGCATTTTGATTCAAATACCAGTTTTACTGTTGTAATGATATATCTGAATTCAGAATTTGCTTGGAAGATGCGGAAAATTCAAGCTGTAAATCAATGCCTCTGGTACTGTTAAGTCCCATAATTTTTCATGCTGTCCAAATACTGGAATTAATTGTTTTTTCTCAAATTTATCTGAGAGTGAGCTTTGGAGTCTATTTTAGAGGGGTTGATAAAAAAGAAGAGGTGGTAGATTTATTTCTCAGAATTGCCCCAGATGGCTAAGAATTCACATCCTCTGAGATATCTCATATTTTGCGTGACTTTTTGGAAATCTCAACCGTTCAAATACGTTCTACACGTATCTCAAAACTCAATTAATACAGGCCCCCTGTGTTATCCCCGAATAGGCACCGGACACGTCGGTCACGCAAAAATGAGATATCTCAGAGGGTATGCACTCAGATGGCTATTTGTAAATACACCCAATTTTGCCAGAAAAATGGTTATATCCATAGTAGGCTTCTCTATTGAGGTTGGAAAACATAATAATTTATGAGTGAGGCTATGGTACTGTGCATAGCACATATTGATCTGTACTATGGATCAATGTCTTCATTTTTAAAGTCCAAAAAGTCGATCAAAACCGTTCAACGTGATCTCCATATGAAAATGAAGTTGTAGATCAAAATTTACATTTTGTAGATTTTTTTTACTATTTTTTTAGATAGGTAGAAAATCACTTGATCTAGAGATTTTAGACCATTCAAAAGTAGTGATTGTTTACCTATCTAAAAAAGGTAGTAAAAAAAATTCTAAACAATATAAAATCTAGTCTGCATGCACATTTTCATATGGAGATCATGTTGAATTGTTCAGATTGACTGTTTGGACTTTGAAAATAAAGATATTGATCCATAGTATGGACCAATCCGTGCTATGCATAGAACCATAGCCTCACTCATAAATTATTATTTTGTAATTAGTATTATAAAAATTGTGATATTTGTACCTTACATCTACAATCCTACTCAATAAGTTTCAAATATTGCATGCCTTAAATGTCAGAAGTGAACAAATATATATTTGCTTTGATATTGATGATCCTTTTCTTATTTTCCATTTGATCTGTTTCAACTTCCTTTTTTTTTCAATCCTACTCAATTAAGTTTCAAATATCTCATGCCTAAAATATCAGAAGTGAACAAATATCAATCTGCTTTTGTAGTGATGCTCTGTTTTTCAATAAGATCTGTTTCTGACTTGTGTATTCTTTTTTTTTTTTGAAGGATTGCAGAGAGGTAGCGTATGAATGGACAGGGAAATGTAGGAGTTGCCAAGGGACAGGGCTGGTTAGTTACTATAGAAAAAAGGGTAAAGAGACCATTTGCAAGTGCATACCTTGTATGGGTATAGGTGTGTTCTCTCTCCACTCTATTTGTTGTGTTCCCTTCTTTTAATCTTCTAATATGTTATTGTACTTGATAGTTTATTAGTTACCTAACTGCGAGGCTATATTTTTTTATTTGCATAGGGTTAAAATGCCCCAATCATGCCTCACATCATTATCTTCGTTTTTAAAGCCAAATAGTTGACCCGAACCGCTCAACATGATATCTATATTAAAATGTGCTTGGAGACCAAATTTTATATTTTTGAAAATTGTTTTACATTTTTTTAGATATGTACAAAATCAGTGTTTTTGGGATGATCCAGAATGTTCTGAAAAACTGTGATTTTGTATCTATCTAAATACAACAGTAAAAAAATCCAAAATATAAAATTTGCTTGCCAAGTACATTTTAGAAAACTGTATACCAAAAGACCATTTTAGAAATGAATGGTGATGTAAAATTGCAAGCTCTTGGGATATTTATAGTCTGGATTATGTTAAGGTACATAAGCAATATTCAGTCCGATTTAAAAGCTTAGTTTTGTTACAAATTTAATGGAGATCTGGTGGTGTGATAAAAGTAGTCCTTGTATTTGTTGTTACATTATTCAGACACAAGTTTCCTTTTGGGGCTTCAAGTGAAATATGCTTCTTAGGATTAATTGTGCTTGTTGAAAATGATTAATATCTGATGGTTAAGCAAATTTCACTTGTGCGTTTATTATTTTAACTAAAAAGTTGGTACATTTGAACCACACACCTGTGTATGGAGAGAATAGAACTACTCTCTTTTCAATGCTATTTGGACTGTGACATTTTATTCTTTATGTTTGTGCAAAACTATAATTATTTCCTTGACCTTCCTTTTTACTTGTCCATTTTTAGGCTATGTCAATAAAATCACGGTGCGCAAGGATATAAATTTAATGCAAGATATAGATGATGAGAAGCCACCTTAATAGGTCAATCAACTTTGTTGCATAGGTTTGATTAACCTCACAAGACAAAAAATAATTCCACAAATCCTTTTTTGACTAAGACAAGGCTGCTACTTCTGATAGAAAGAATTTTTTTTAGAAAGAATTATACTTTGGGAGCAATTTTCTTTTATATCTTTTGTATTAATTTTTTTTTTTGTCTTCTAATATATACCTTGACATAAAACATGATGGAAACAGAGAGGTTCAAGGAAAGTGCTTTTAACTTGTGAAGCACACTAGAGATTCCTTTGCTATTCATGGATGTAACCCCATTATCTTTCACTTTTCTTCGTCTTGTACTTTTTTGTGTTGTATTCAATTAAAGCAATTTGAGATTCTTCGGAGTATTCCTGTTCTCTCCATTAAGAATCTGTCTCAAAATCATCTAAAAGCAAAGCACTTGTGTCTCTTTATATGTTGTCCTATGCCGAAATTGTAAGCTAGTATCACAAAAAAACACATTCTCTAAGTACTGAAAAGGGAAAAAACAACAACGTAAAGATGTCTGAATTGAGGATGCTAAGTTTCAAGTACAATCTAACAAAGCTGAGACCTAGTAGAGATCGGCAGCTCTCGGACTTGATCGGTGAGCCAAACTATGAACCTGACCGCAAGGAGATGGAGCGAGTGTTCTACAAAATTGCAGGACCAGATAAGAAGATAAAGCAGAAGGAACTCAAAGAACTGCTGACGAAGCTAGGTGTGGCAGATGCAGCAGGAGAGGCAGCACGAATGATCAGGAATGTAGGTTCGAAGAAAGATAAATCCATTGATCTGGAATGCTTCTTAGACATGCACAAGGACGGGGTGATGATCCGTGAGATAAGGCATGCGTTTTCGGTGTTTGACAAGGACAAAGACGGGAGAATAAGCGCTGTTGATATGCAGCAAACCTTTAGTATGCTAGGTGAGTCGTATGAACTGAAGGAGTGCGAGAAGATGTTGAAGCAGGTCGACAGGAATCAGAAACAGTATGTCGATATGGATGATTTTATAGGGATGATGACTCGGCCAGCAAAGAAGTGAAAGTTGTGAATATGTTCAGTGAATGGGAAGGGGCTTCATAAATTTGCATTTTCTAGGGATGTATGGTTGGTTGGTTGATTGCCTGGTAAATGTGTTTATCTGATGGTTAGTTCTGTAATTTGCATTTTAAGCAATAAGATAAAATATGGGTGTCAGTATATTAAATGCTGAACTTTAGTGACCATGGCATGCATTAATTACACTATATTGGTGAAGTCTCAGATCATGTGAAAAATGTCATATACAAGTCCATTTCTCTTGCTCCCATGCATTATCTCCACCTAATGAAAATGAAAATACACAAACACATTATTTTGGAAAATCAAAATCATCTTTATAAGTTAAATTACAAAATAGAGCTTAAAAAATATAGTATGTTTAAAATCTGATGACAAAAGAATTAATATATATACTGAAATATTTCTTAGAAAGTTCTGTATTCCAAGGACATACAATTGTAGAACAAGAATTGGGACTTCTGTTTGGAGAAACTTTTGTTGAGCTGGAGACAAAGATGGATGTCAAGTGCCAGGCAATTGAGCATGAAATATTACTGATTCCTGTTTGAGGCATTTGAGGATATCAGGCTATCTCATGTTTTGAAACTGTTGCTACTTGCATAATTATGATTTTTCTTGTCTAGAATTCAGTAGCCACATCAATAACGGTTGGATCAATTCGACAAATATTTAGCCTTTCATCAATTAATTCAAAAATTTTAAAAGTTCAAATTTTATGGCTTTATGATAGATGATCAATAAAGTTTCTAATAATTAATTTATATTTAAAAATATCATACTTTTTTTTGAGAGAAAAAATATCATACTTAAATGTTAGAGGGCACATTTAGAACTTCAATTTATTAGTTTGATAATTTTTTGAAAATGTATCATAAAAGAAAAATAGTGCTACTTAAATTGTTATGATATGATTTTATTTGAGCATATTATTTCTAAGGGATTCATCATATATACTATAAATGATGTTAATTAAGTACATGAGTATACCATTTGCATCTTAGTAGTACCTTGCAAAGTAGTCAATAATTTTTTTATATCAGCCATAATTTCATCCTGAGTCAGATTTTGGCAACTAAGATAGGATGGAATATTGCTGTCCAAGAGTTGGAATCCATGGATAGAACACCCTGATCATTAGGCACAAGGAATTAATTATCAGATGATAGATTCCTGCCCCAACACAGGCCCAACCATACCAGCCGGTTTGCCAAGGATAAAATCTGTATCTGATTGATTAGATTCTCCAACAAAAAAAGGAAAAGGAAGGATGTAAGTGATTATTATCGTATAATACACACATTAACTTATAGCTATGTATAAAGTTTACTAATAAAATTGGTACTAATGATTAGATTCTCCCATAAAAAAGGAAAAAGAAGGATCTATTCTAACGGATTAATATATCGTATAATACACACATCAACTTATACGCTGCGCATAAGGATTACTAATAACCGAGTTATTAAGCTAAGCTTTTGCCCGTATTATTGGTCACACTAAAATATAACCAGACAGTAATGCGACTCCAACTAACTTGCATAAAGCAACCACTACTGTACATTAATTATACCATTAGCAGTGCCTAACTATAGCTTCTTGACAAATATGAATGATAGTCTAAGAATATTTCATCATAGGCTGTAAATAGGAACAAATAAAGGCTAGCATCCATGATACAGCTGTCAAAGCTATACTTGGTACCTAGCTTGCAATTAGGATGTAATTAGGCAAAGTATTCAGCAATTGTAATTTAGGAAATAACCCAAACGGCTAGTAGGATTAGGCTATAAATAATCATGCACAGAGAACTTGTAGAATAAGAATATTAGCAATAAGGAAATTGCTAATATGCTATGCATAGCATAGAGGGTCTCCGTGCTACGGCTTAATATTTGAGTTTTCAAAATCCTAACGGTCGATCTGAACCGTTCAATATGATCTCCATATGAATATGTGCTTGCAAACCAAATTTTACATTTTTTAGAATTTTTTTACTATTTTTTTAGATAGGTAGAAAATCACTTGATCTGAAAATTCTGTACCATTAAGATCAAGTGTTTTTCTACCTATCTAAAAAATAGTAAAAAAGTTCTAAAAAATATAAAATTTGGTTTGCAAGTACATATTCATATGGAGATCATGTTGAACGGTTCGGATCGACCGTTAGAATTTTGAAAACTCAAATATTGAGCCGTAGCACGGAGGCTCTCTATGCTATGCATAGCACCGTAGCCAACTCCTAGCAATAAAACTAATTATTCATCATATTCTGTCTTTTCCTCAAATTCAATAAATGACCTCTTCTATAAATAACTAACATAACACTGTTTCTCTCCGTAACAGTCAGAAATCTCTAAAGTCTTCCAAGCTCTGACAAGTGCCCACTAGAGTTACAACGGTGATATCAGTAAATGACCCGGGACACTACTATGCTCCAACATTAGCTAGGTATAACAATACTAAACAAATCCCGGGAAACAATCATTTCAAGAAGATGACGAGAGAGTAATTTGAGCAGTGGTTAGACACTGTAGATTCAAACTGTGATGGCTACATAAGCCGAAATGAGCTCTATGCTGCACTGGCCACACTAGGATTGCATTTCAAAACATGGAAGTCATGGAGAGCTGTCAAAAAGTGTGACTGGAACCATAACCACGTCAGAGACCTAGGGATGGAGAGGAAGAAGTTGATTGATTATGCTCAGAAACGCTGGCGTATTATAGTCACAAACTAATTAGCAAGTTTCCAGCTGGATCTCCTAAAAGCTTGAAAGTTAAATCATATATGGAATCTGATACTAATTCAAAGTTGCTTGAAAGTTACTAAAAGCTTGAAGCTTGAAAGTTTAAGTTAAATCATATATGGAATCTGATCTCCTAAAAGCTTGAAGCTTGAAATTAAGTTAATTAACACTATGACTAAAGTGAGGTTGAAGCAGGGTAATTTTCTGTATGACCCCCTTCCAAAATTAAAGCCTACGTGAAATCTGTGACAACTATAATATTTATTTTAAGTTAACATTTTGGCCCATTTTTTGTGATTGATACTTAAACTGAATAAATACCTCTGCTTTCATAATTTTTTTACTTTTTGAAGATACGAGTATAGAAACCAAACACAATATATTTTATTATATACTTGGTATATTTCTGAGTAAGTGCTCCGCCCTTGTATCTATTGTTTTTGGCTTGTCTCTTTGACTAGCTAGCTATTCGAATCTGGCGCTTAAGCTGGAATGCATGTATTGGTGGGGCAACAAAACAATTATGAGATCGATGCCTACAGCACGAAGAATAGCACCAAGGAATATTTCTTTTAAGAAAGTATTATTCTCCCACAAGATTTTCACATCAAATGAATTGAAGTGGTAGAGCGGTAAGTGGGCATACAGTCTATGTCTTTCCTAGAAACGGTATTAGTTCCTTTGCCGTTCGGCTTCTAAATCTTACTAATAAATAAAAAGCAAAAGGTGGATGCTGATAGTAAGTCGTTCGCTATAAATGTATTTTAGAATACTAATATATCGCCTCTTCTCTTGGATCTACTTAATTCGTGAGTAAGGTTTGAAATACCAGTGGATCGGAGAATAAATAGCGTTCTCTTGGATGAGGCGTATCTGAGTGAAAGGGGAACGGTCTAACATCTCTGTTTTGAGAAAGGCTCCCTACTCTTGGAAATGTATTCTTGGCTTGTTCCAGACGAGACGTATTTTCATTTGCTTTCATTTCCTTTAGAGCGGATAAGCATCCCACTCAATCAGATCTTAAGGAATCGGTACTCGCGGTTCAATTCTCTAGTGATCTCTTAGCATCTCTTCTTTTCAAGAATTTTCCTACTAGAAATTTTATCGACAAAAAAAAAGTCTTTACTGTTGGGGAATCATAAAGGCCAAATAATTGCGTTTTATTTAGAGATCAAACAATTACATCTCATTTAGGGGTCAAACACATAGAAGAAAAAATTAGTATCGGGATCGGGATCGGCACCGACGATTCCGATCCGGATCGAAAACATCGGTCGGGATCGGCCGAATCGGACGGAAAATCGGACTTTTTTTGGCAGAAGCTTGTTTTACACTAAAAAAATAGAAAAAAATTGATAAAAAAATTTAGAAAAATTATTACAATCAAATTATTACAATCAATTATTACAGAAGTTGTAGTTTTAATCCGTGACATTTTTACAGTTAATCGGTGACCTTATGGAGGTACAAATTGAAATGGATATATAGAAATAAGTTGTAATTTTAAACAAGAAAGATTGTATGGTGTGGTGGAGTTGTGTTTGGTCCCCATGTTGAAGGGCGCGAGTTCGAATCACAGAGACCGCAAATTTTTTTTTTTGAGTTTGGTTAATTCGCGTTTCGGCCGTTTCGGTGGAATCGGTCTATTTCAGTCCGAAACGGACGAAATTTGACTGAAATGAGATCGGAACGGCCAAAATTTGACCGGAATGATACCGGAACGGCCGAAATTTGACGAAACCTTCAATAATCGCGTAAATCGGCCTGAAATCGGATCGGTACCGTCCGATTCTGCTCCGGAACGGCCGATTTTGCCTTCTATGGTCAAACACTTACAATTTGGGGAAGGAGAAATAGTTCCCCACCTTAACTAAGGACCGTCCTATGCCAAAGAGACCCAAAACATAAATCAGAAGTGCAGAACATAATACTTGATTCCATACCGTTTGTCATGGAATATCCAAAGCATTGATAGAGCAACAGCCGTCTCCGTGAGCACAAGACAAGTCTTCAATGGCAAGAACTCTTCTCGCCTTTTCGTCGTATGGTCGTGGATCAAGTCTTCTAAGACAGCAAGATATGACTCTTGAGAAATTCTCTCCAAATTTTCTAATGAATTTCTCTTCTCTATTATTTGATGGTGGAAGAATAAGAGAAAGCACACAGAGCTGTATTTTTCTAAAGAGAAAAACGTATATTCAGTTTATGTGGTTTTCTATATTATCTTATGTCTTGGGGACCAATTCTTATATATAGTAACCTATCTGGTTATTTGCTAACTTGAAAAAGATATTTTGTGAGATTGCATAAAAAACCGTGTTGTCACATCAAAATCTGTGCGGCCGTATTGTTATCCGTGTGGCCCACACAATCATCTAATTAAATGATAGTTTTCTGAATTGCAAATCTCAGAATCAGTCCATCAATGATTTAATATTTCTCTAAATTATTCTACACATTTATGGACCATATTTTAATGAATATATATTGATTGTCTATTACCTAGAGCAACAACCATCTCCGTGAGTACGAGACAAGTCTTCAAGGGCAAGAAGCCCTTCTCGCCTTTTCATCGTATGGTCGTGGATCAAGTCTTCTAAGACAGCAAGATATGGCCCTTGAGAAATCCTCTCTAAATTTTTTAATGGATTTCTATTCTCTATTCTTTGATGGTGAAAAAAGAAGAGAAGACACATAACTGTATTTTTCTAAAGAGAAAAACGTATATTCAGTTTCTGTGTTTTTCTATGTTATCTTGTGCCTTGGGGACCAATCATTATATATAGTAACCTATCTGATTATCTGCCAACTTGAAAAAAGTATTTTGTGCAATTGTATAAAAAACCGTGCTGTCACATCAAAATCCCTGCCACTGCATTGATATCCGTGTGCCCACACAATCCTCTTAAATGGACAGTTTTCTGAATTGCAAATTTCATAATTAGTCCATTAATAATTTGATCTTTACCTAAATTATTCTACACATTTATGGACCACATCCTAATGAATATATTGATTGTCTATTATCTTATTTGATCACTTTAATTGACAACCATATATGACAGTAACCAATCCATAATTAGATTACATATATACTCAATGCTGACATTAAATCCAACGAGGTTGACAATAAATCCAACATTTACAAGTTAGAAGATAAACATCATTCGAGTTGGAACACACGTACCTACAAATCTTTTATTAAATTAACCTGACAATTAATGATCAGTCGTAATTATGAAGAGCTAAGATTACACCGATAATCAATAATATCATTCAAGATCATAAAATTTACTTAAAGATCTCTTTGAACTCGAATTCGGATCTTCTTAGATAACTCAAAGTTTGAGTTTGAATACGGGTCGTTCGATGAAAATCCACACAACATTAAAATGACCCCGTTAATCATAATCTGAGTCGGATTAAATGGGATTTCGATTGAACGGTCCCAATTCAAACTCAAAATTTAAGCTCGCGATGGAATTTAAAATGGGGGAATAAGAGATTTAAGTGTTTTGATGGGAGATAAGCAATTTAGACTATTTCAATAAATATACCAACAATAATCCAAATTTATAACTCATAATTGAATATCTTTCCTTTTTTTTTCTTCTACTTTTTTTTTAGCATATTTTGCGAATTCTTATTGTCTTCTTATATGAATTGTTAATTATATTTGTCTTCTATTTAGTTAACGATGTTAATTTTGTCTTTAAGGAGAAACCCTTTTTTTATCAATTACTTATTTTAGTAAAGGCAGAATATTTCTTTTTTCACTTTTTCTCTTGCTTTTAGAATATAGACTATATCATCAAAGAAAAAATTATGCAAGATAATTGAGACTATGGGTAGAAATGTGAGGGAGAGATTTGATGGTTTATCCGGTTCTCCATATCATTATTGCTTTTTTTAAGGGATGTTGGAGGTGGTGGAATATCCGTCTCTGAGATAGAATTTCGTGCATTGCTACTTAATTAATTTTTTTGGATAAAGAGGAGAGGCAAACTAATTCTCTATTTTAAAAGTTTGCAAAGGACTCTCAATATGAATTTTAAACTTGTAACCTTGTAAACAGAAAGATATTCGTCTTTTTAGGCATAGAAATGTTGAGATCTAGCATACCAACTTTCATTTAATTTTTATAAAAAACCTCTTATTTGAGTTTAAAACCCACGGCCTCCTACACGAAGGGTGTTGCATGCCCTGATCTGCTACAAGACCAGAGGTTGGTTCTTGACAATCAATTGAGCTTTAAAATATATTTAATTAATTATATTTTTTTCAGAAAAAATATCAATATATATTTATTATTCAAATAATTATAAACTTACATTTTAAAAAAAATTATCTATGCTATCATATTTTCTTGCTCAGCTCCTGCTTCAATCTCACTTAAGTCAGAATCTCAGTTACTTGGGAACTTTGAAATAGTATCATATTCCATATATAAGCAGCTCATCTGTCTGGCTTTATTAGAAGATTGAAACAGAAACTTTTATTTGGAGAACTCAGTCCAGTAGCTAGATAAGCATAGGAGAACTAAGAAATTTACATGACTATACTAAATTACTAACTCATAGTGATAAGCAGAAAACAAACAATAAATTTTCAAATCGAAAAACGAAGACAGTAAGACAAGATTTTCAACTACTTAATTAATGCACGCTTCTTGTTATATTAATTCGTTGAGTGACCCTTACAAAAGCATGTCCACAACAATTACGTAGCACACCACATATGCAAACAAGAAGCTAATTAATATTTGCTTCTTGCTACTATTTACAGACCAGATCACATAGAAGCTAAGTGACACTAACATAAAACCACACAAAACTAAATATGCATAGGTTTACTTCTATATATATATATATATTTAACATCTAACATAACTCTGGCGCCAGCTACTTTGCTAATTAATTTGTGACTATAATACCCCAGCGTTTCTGCGCATAATCGATCAGCTTCTTCCTCTCGAATCCTGGGTCTATGGCATGGTTATGGTTCCTGTCGCACCTTTTCATGGCTCGCCATGTCCTCCATGTTTTGAAATGCAATCCTAGTGAGGCCAGCGCGGCATAGAGCTCGTTTCGGCTTATATACCCGTCATGGTTTGAATCAACAGAGTCGAGCCACTTCTCAAACTGCTCTCTCGTCATCTTCTTGAAACGATTGTTTCCTTGGTTACTTGTAGTATTGATATCCCTAGCTGATGTTGGAGGGTAGTGTCCTGGGAGATATGACAGTAACAACATGGTATACTCTAGTTGGTATTTATAAGAGCTTGTATTAGTTGAGATATATGATTTGGCTGGTATGAGAAGAAACGATGATAAGTTTGCTATTTATAGGAGAGGTCACCAGCTAGGTGGAGCTTGTTGTACAATGTGTATATATTAGTGGCAGTAAAATTTTGAGCTATGTATAATGTACACCTGTTAAGTTACTTGAAGTCCCATTTCTGTCTGTTTATTTCTAAACGTGCATGGCAAACGCAGGCAAGAACTTAGGTTACATAGTAATATTTTTAGCAGTACTTGCTACAACATATTTAATAGAGAAAATTTTAGTAATTAATTTTGGCTATTAAACCAAACAAAAATAAATTGCTAATGTTTATTTTACTTCTATTATTTTTTTTAAAGATGTTTGTTTTGTATTAATTTAAGACTGGTTCAAGACTAGTTAATTTTTAGTAAGAAAGTATTAACTTATAACAGAAATATTTTTATCTTTGTTCCCTTAAGTTTGTAAAACACTAATTATATAATTAATATAACCATTCAATTACATTAATATGAACCATCCTATAAAAACTTCAATGCAGCGGAGCACGTATGCAATTTTCTAAAATATAGCGCATAAATTAAACCTTCGAAGACAATATGTGTACATCAGACAGAATTCTAACAATTAGCATTTTTTATTTTTGTGGAGAAGCTAATCATTTAGATACGGATTCTATCATTTGGCGTGCTGGCCTTTAAAAATTGGGGCAGTAATCCACTTGGAGGAAACGAATTGATGTGCACATGGGGCAGCAGCTATCCTGCCCCTGATATAATTCCTTGTGTCAATACCAGTATTTTCTATATATACCTGGATTCCTCCTGGGAAGAATTATTCCATCTTATCTTAATTTCACAAATCTGATACAAGAAGCTTATCCAAGTTTCCAACAAGCTAGATAGTTTGATGCTGACAAAATTGGGTACATGTTTGATTGGAACTTACAAATATTACAGAAAATACTGAACCTTAAAGAGTTTAATACTGCTAATTTGTATGAGTTAGTACTTGCGGCAATGAATTTATTAACAAAAATATCAAACACGTTGCACAAATCAGCTCCTCTTCTTCCTCTGTTCTGAATTCTGAACTCCGTTGTCGTGCTGGTAAATTCAAAAAATACCAGCTTGTGCAGGATCCGGAACAATTATCGTGCACATCATCGAATATGTGAAAAAAGGCAAATCAATCTATTCAAGTTGCTTCAAATAGGATGACAAAAAATGTCCTTATTTTCTTAAATGGATAGGAACCCAGGAAGCCACTATTTATGATCTCATGAAAATGTGAGGAAGGGAATTAAATCACAAACAACATCTGGTGAGTTATATATTATATATATATCTGCATATATACATTCATGAATCATTCCAATGCGTGGTCTTTTTCAAGTGGATTTTTTATCTTTAGCTAACTAATTTGGGATCCAATATTCTTCCAAATTAGTACCATAGACACTTAAAGAAGATTTCCTTAAAAGCCAAATATGCTTTTTTTTTTTTTTAATATTGTGTTGCTTTCCATAATTATTTGAGGAAGATCCAGGTGCTTTACTGTATAAATGACACCTAGCTGGAGCCCTCCAATCCAGCAAAGACACATCAAACCTAGCTTTATGTTCTGAAAATAATGATCGATATATATCACCTAGACCAAGCATACATCTCTAGTTTCAGAAGAAAAAATTTAGATCAACATTTATGACCACACAGTAATTCGAGATGATTATTTTAGTAGTAACCAGTGGTGGGGCATGATGAGTAATTTCTCTGGTCTTGGGTAAGTAGCATAAAGTTACAATTCTACAAAAAGCAAAAAAGTTACTTCCCATTAAAAGTAGATGAACTTTCATTTTAGCTAGTGGAACTTTTCATATTCCTCCAAGGTTAGTGGAATTTTAATTATTTTTGCAATATAACTATATGGACTCAAATGTAACTCAATTATAACTAGCGATGAGGACATAGACTTAATAACTGTGCATATTATAAGCAGTCAAGCCCCCAGTAAGTGTTTGTCCTTGAAATTTATGTTTCTCCCCCTCATATTCACTATATATAAGCAAGTTCAATGATAACTTTTGTATATCACTGTTAGCTGCCCCTAATCTTCTCTTCGGTTTCTTTGTAGTAGTTTTGCAACCACTCTCTTTTTTTTGGTTCATTATTAAAGAATGAATGAATGAAAGAACAATAAATTAATCTAGGGTTATTATAGTTAAACCATATTGCATGAATGCAAATTTGAAACTCTATGTGACATAATTCATGTATATTTATGTACTTCTAAAAACATAATATATATCATCTCATATAAAAACTTTGAATTTGATATGTTTTGTAATATGTACTTTTTTTTAACTTAAATATACATAATATGATCTAATATATTTTTTAATAACTAATAAAGTGTATATATCAAAAAATTTAGATGAGGACAGTGTTGTCTACATACATATGCATGTTAGGATATCAATTTTGTGTTTGGATCAATCTGATTGAAACAATGGGTACAATTTTAATTTGAAAGACAATAGATATGATCAATTATATTATCTGTTTAATTAAAATTAATTTACTCAAAACAGAGTACACATCGTGATACAAATAACAGGCATACAAAAGAAGCTGGTAAAGATGGTAGATATATTGCTATTCAAAACCCAAAAAAAAAATGAAAAAAAAAATTAAGACTATGCCTTGCTCAGTGCTCGACACATCAGCAATTGCAATGATATAAATTAATCGTCTTTTCCACGAACTGCTTAACCTACTATTCAGTTATGGGCTTATGACAGTTCAGCACTATTTTCTCCTCTCTGTTCTATACTCTGATTTAATTTTCTTTTTTATTCAATTTTTCCTGATTTCAAAGAGCAAAATTGAAGGCACAAGAACATGATGTGATGCCAAACCTGTCTCATATATGACAAGTTCATGTTATATATCCTCTTGTATGAAATTTACAACTTCAAAACACAATTTTGAAAGGTTACCATAAGAATTGAAAAAAGAAGAAGATAATTAGCATATTACGTTCCATTCACTGATTTGAAGTAACACTAGAACAGTGATATCTTTTTATTCATATGTAATTTATATGGTACCCTATTTTGTCATATTGAATCTCAATGTTTTCGATAAAAACATTAACTATAAGAAACAACAAAAATATAAAACAATCATAAATGTAGGCAGAACATGGTTCCTCCTCCTACTCCACCAATTAAGGCGCCCACTACATCATCTCCAAACTTGCATACTGAGCCTAACTTTGATGAACTCCTAGCCGGATCTTACCCATATCACACACCGGAGATGCCAAAAGAAAGACAACCGCGGGTTCACTGCTTCATACCAAGGGATACTGAGTACTTTACAGAACTAGAGCGCCTCAAACAAGGGGTGGTCTTACACACTGGCGCCTTCCAGTGGGACTTGAGTGTCAACAATGTGTGTGACTATGCATGCCGAACCAACTTAGTTACCAGAGAAGAGATCCAGGTTTCGGAACTCAGCGGACAGCGGTTCCTTATCTTGTTGCCGGCCGGACTAGACCCGGATACTTTCATTAACAAGACGCCGCAGGCGGCATGGGACGAAGGTCTCTCCTTTCAGCCGTGGTCTCCGTTCGATGGAGCTTCTATAAGCATACCGGCCTATAAGGTTCTCTTGAGCTTAGTGGACGTTCCCCCACACCTGTTTAGAGAGCACCATATTGCCAAGGCGGTCAGTCACTTTGGGGTTTATTTGGGTTCTGTAGCTCCGGAAAATCCATCTTCTCTTGCCGCTTGGACGGCGGCGGTCGGCGTCGACGACCTCACATTGATACCAAACGAGCTGGTATTACATGTTGGTGGCTTGGTTCATTACATTCGTGTTCACGTTATGAATTGGCAAAGGGACCCGTTGTACAAGGTTGAAGACATGCCTGCACACCCAAAAACCTATACTCGGCCACAGCCACCACCTTCTTCAACCTCATCATCAGATACTGAGATGGGTCTCAATGACCATGATTTAATACCCATGAGTACTAGGGTGCTAAGAGATCTATGCCGAGGACGAGCGGCTGCATCACTTCCACCGGAGCTCCGGCCGTTTGCGGCAGAGGATAAAATGGAAATTGAGGCTTCACAAAAGGCTACACACTCTACGGCTCAAGAAAATCCTGCTGCCACATTCCAAAATCCGGACAGCCACGTACCACTTTCCTATCAACGCAACCTAGATGATATACAACATACAGAGCATAATGTTGGTGCTGCGGGTCACTCACTCATACTTTACAACCATGGAGCTGCCACACGATCTCCCTCATGCCCCAGGGAATCCAACACACCGGCCACACAGGATTTTATGAATCTACATGATAAATTGCCAACTGTGGAAGAGTCACCAAGGGTTCATATGTCATACCAAGCTCAGGGGCCACGAGTAATTCAGCCGCAAAGGATCCTACATAGAGGTGAATCTTCTAAAAAGGACTTGGCAGCTGGGAAAGGCAGCACTGATACCGCAGAATTAGCACTGAAAGGCAGGACTGACGGCGCAGAATTAGCACAGAATCCCAGACCGATTCTGTCTCCAAAAGAGACGCCTTCCTTTTTGGCTCTTTCCAATTTGGCTCTTTCCACTTCTGCGCAACACAATCCCAGAGTTATCCAGAAAGCTGCTGGGGTAGCGGGCCGAGTTAAAGCTCCTCAAGCCCAAAAATCTCAACTGATTAATCGGGCCAAAGGTAAATCCATCAGATGTGGGCCATTAAACATTGGCCCCCAGCCAAGGAAATTTAAATGGACTCGGCCTGCTCCGACCAATAATGCCCAGCTGACTAAGAAAATTATAGCAGCTTCTGGTGCCAAAAAGAAGGTTCAACCAGATTCTAGAAGAGCTCCCACCAAAAAGGATAAGCACCAGGCAGAAGTTTCTTTCAATCCAGATGGCTTTTACGAGGTTCAAGTGCACTACGATCACATTTCCAAACTTGCTGCGGGTTGTGGCTTCACTCCAAAAGATGTTGATGAGGTTATCAGGATAGATAATGAAGAAAGAAGAAGAGCCAATACCCACACCTCTTTGCCGATCACCACTGACTCAGCAGAGATATCTGACCCATCGCGTTTTGACTCAGATTCTTCAGATGAGCTTACCTCGGATGAGGAGGAGGCTTAAACCTCGGCCCCCAGGGATTATCGCAGCGCTGCTTTTTTGTTCTTATGATTAACAAGCTCAGGAAATTTAAATTGTTGTCTTGGAACTGTCGTGGGTTAGGGCGATTAGACAAATGTGAGGTGGTCAGAAATGAAATTAGACACTCTCGTTGTGATGTTTGTATGTTGCAAGAAACAAAATTGAATGAAAATTGCTTAAATTATTCAAGTGTGCTACCATCTTTTTTTGAAAGAAATTGTGTCGTGGTCTATGCACAAAATTCAGCTGGGGGGTTACTGATTGCATGGAAACATACATACAGACTACTTAATTCTTGGGCCACAAAACATTCTTGCTCTGCTTTGCTACTTCAAATCAGCACAGGCGCAATTCTGCTGGTCACCAACGTATATGGGCCCTCCACGGATGAGCTGAAACCGGCATTTATAGATGAATTAAGAGCTATATCCTCACTGACACACTCATCATGGATATTAGGAGGTGATTTTAATTTGGTCCGATGGCTAATAGACCGATCCGGCAACCAAAGAGGTTTTCGTTTAATGTCGTTATTTAACGACCTTATTCGGGATTTGCAACTGGTAGACATTCCATTATCCAACAGAAAATTCACCTGGACCAACAATAGGCCAGCTCCGACTCACTCTAAAATTGATCGAATATTTGCATCGCTGGATATCTCGTTGCAATTCCCGGTTATCTCCCTAAAGGCTCTTCAAGTTCTCGCTTCTGATCATGCGCCTTTGCTAGTCTCCTTCACTGCGGCTCCAACACCAAGACGGGGTTATCAGATGGAACTCTTCT
This sequence comes from Carex parvula, assembly GCA_025461045.1. Lineage (NCBI taxonomy): Eukaryota > Viridiplantae > Streptophyta > Magnoliopsida > Poales > Cyperaceae > Carex > Carex parvula. Next base: position 35,514 of record JAJGRW010004032.1, on the reverse strand, counting down.
GGCTGAGCAATCCGAGGGCCAAGGAAATAATTCAGTCAACCTGGGATGAAATTACTTCGGCAAATGCCTCACATGGAACTCAACGTTTCCAAGCATACTGCCATTTACTGCACCAGCGGCTTCGGTCTTGGCACTGCAGCAATTATGATGATTTGGAGCAACAACTAATGTTCTGTAAGAATACTTTGTTATTTTTTGATCAGGTTGAAGAAAGACGAACGTTAGAAGGATTCGAAAGGAATTTTCGCCTCAAAGTCAGAGAACGGGCGTATAGTTTGGCTTGCATTATCGAGTCTCGCTGGCGGCATAGATCGCATTGCAAATGGTTGAAGAACGGGGACAAAAATTCTCGGTATTTTCATGCCTTGGCGTCTGCCACAACCCGTAGGAACAGGATATCATTCCTTGAGCATCAGGGACAGTTAATCCAGGACGAGAATCAGATTCGTACTATTTTCAAGGGTACATTGGAGAACTTATTGGGATCGGTTAATCAGGTATTACCTTTCCATCCTTCGACCCTATACCCATCAGGTCCGAATATTGACTCACTGCAGGAAACATTCACTGAGCAAGAAATTGAGAAGGCGGTACGGGAATTGGCTAAGAATAAGGCGTCGGGGCCCGATGGGGTCCCGAATGAATTTCTTCAGATGCACTGGTCTACCATAAAGGAGGAGGTCTGTCAAATGCTACATCGATTTTTCGAACATTCTTTGGATTTAGCAGAAATCAACCAAGCTAATGTTGTAATGATTCCGAAAAAAGATAATCCAAACCAAGTAACTGATTTTCGCCCTATCAGTATTATGAATGCTATTCCGAAACTCATTTCTAAGTTGCTGGCAAATAGGCTGAGAGCTGTTCTACCTTCTTTAATCTCAACGAATCAGACGGCTTTTATTAGCGGGAGGCAGATCACGGAGAATTTCAATTCAACAAGAGAGGTTTTACACCATGTTTCAAACAGTGGCAATTCAGCATGCTTTATTAAACTGGATTTCGCTAAGGCATTTGACTCCGTCAATTGGGATTATTTGCAAAGGGTTATGGAGGCTAGAGGTTTTCCGGTGAATTGGAACAGATGGATTCGGAATTTGCTCACTACAGCATCATCCAGAGTTATTATAAATGGCACTGAATCTGAATTTTTCTTTCATAGAAAGGGTCTGCGTCAGGGTGACCCCTTATCGCCCATGCTCTTCGATGTCGCTGCCGATGTTCTCACGATGATGGTAGAGACCCTTAACGGGTCAGTTAAATCTCATTTAACCCGCAAGCTTAAACAGGCGGTTATCATCCAACAATATGCGGACGATACGGTACTCATTGCCAATGCAGAACCTTCTACAATTATCTCACTAAAAATCATACTGCGGTTATTCTCTTGGGTATCGGGCCTTCAGATTAATTTTGGAAAAAGTTCATGGATACCCATAAATATAGATCCACATCATATCCCGGTGATTACGGCAGTCCTTGGCTGTCCTGTGACAGAATTCCTAATAGTCTACCTGGGGTTACCTTTGACACTCAACCGTCCCTCCAAACATTGTTTCATGCCATTAGTTGAAAAACTGGAATCCAAATTGGCCGGTTGGAAAAGCCGTTTAATTTCCCGTGGTGGAAGGCTTCAGTTGATGAACTCTGTACTGAGCTCCGTCCCCATATATTTCATGTCTGCCTTCTTGCTACCTTCTTGGGTAATTAAAAGAATAGACAAAATCCGTCGTGATTTCCTTTGGGGCAAGTCAGAGAAGCGAAGAGGTATTTCTCTCATTGATTGGAACACGGTTTGTACACCTAAAAAGCAGGGGGGAATGGGGGCGGCTAATCTCCTCATCAGAAATAGATCCTTACTTCTCAGGTGGTGGTGGAAGTTGTACAAAGATCAAAATTCCCTATGGTCTTCTATGATCAATAAATTGTACAATCTTACGGCAGCCCACCCGCACAAGGTTTGGAAGAAAAAAGGGTCTTTCTTCTGGCAACAGTTGATGAAGATCCGGCCTTTCTTTGATTGGTCCATCAGATGGAAAATAACAGACGGTTCATCTATCTCGTTTTGGTTCGACTCCTGGACATACCCGACTATGGCCTCCCAATACCCACCTCAGCTTTCTACCCGTAAATACTCACTCCAAGTGGCTAATGAAACTGGTATCTACCGGCAAGAGCTACGGCCGGAGCAGACGCAGGATACTATACTCTGGCTTTGGTCAAAGAATCAAGAATACACGGCTAACTCATACTATGAAAAGGTGGTATCAGCAGGTGCTCACAAATGGGATTATAGCTTTATATGGCTTCTCAAGGTGCCGCCTACAGTACGAGTTTTCGGATTTCTGCTGCTCCATGGAAGATTGTTAACGCATGATGTGATGATTCGACGAGGACTGCAATGCAATGCACAATGTGAGGTATGCTGTCTATGTCCCTTTGAGACTGCCATGCACCTGTTCTTCCACTGCCCTCATGCAAGGCGATGTTGGTCAAAAATCCAAGCAATTCTCGGCTACAAAATTATGAAGACTGGGAACACAATACAAGCTACTGTGGATCGATCTTGGCGGGCATGCAGTAGAAGGCTTTCACGTAAGCATTGGGGATCATATTTCTTCGCTGTTTTATGGTTCACATGGAGAGCACGCAACCAGAAGATATTTGAAGAGAGTGACACAAATCCAGAATGGATAGCATGTCATGCATGGAAGGAAGCAAAACTTTGGTTGAAATATAGCTGACCTGTTTGTATATTTTCTATTTTAGGTGTTTTTTTCATACATTATAGTTGTTTTGTACTGATAGCCACTATCGGTTTCTCAAAAAAAACGATCTCATATTTTTTTATAATTTGTCACACCCCAGATTTTAACCATCCGGAGTATGATTATAACATCATCATTGCACCTTTCCTTGGTCCGTCAACCTACGTCGCCAACAGAAAAGAAAACAAAATACAAAATGGAGTCAGCTACAAAGCTCAGTAACCGGTTATTTAACGACGCGCTTCTCTATAATTGACTTAATTTAATAACCATTCAAACAGACCGGATTAATCCACAAAAATACACATAAAATTATGCATGCATATTAACCGGCAATAGCACGTCGGTCTAGATTATCCCGTCACACAGATCTCATCATATTCACATAGTTGGAATCCCGTCACACAGGCGATTTCCAACTTTCACAACACACAATTCCTTAAAACGCCAATCCAATGGGAAATCCATCCAACATTGGAAGGCCGCCAACCCACTGGGAAATCCATCCAACAGTGGGAGGCTACAAACACATATCCAATTCCAACCTCAGACCCGCTATCCCGTTAAATATGCCTCATAATGCAATATGCAAAACCAATATCCAAATCAACCATACAAAACGAAAACACAGATTATAGAGAAGTCCGGTTACCTGATAGCGAGACTTTTGGCACTCCAAATCAGATTTCAACAACAACTCAGAATTACTGCGACGTAGTCAGAATTCGAATCAGACAGGCAATCAATCAATAATTGAAATTAGAATTTTGTCAATTGGAATAAAAATGAGAAATGATTACCGATATATGAGATAGGCGTTGACCAAAGCGATTATTACTGGAGATATATTGTAGTACTATTTTATGGGACTGGCTAAATTGCTGCCGGCAGCATTCTGGCCAGCTGCTGCCGGGGGCAATTTGGTCATTTCCGGTGTTCAAACAATAAATTTTTTTATACAGATATGTTCTAAATATTAAAATCTACTTGGAGACCAAATTTTACATTTTTTGGAATTTTTTAGCTATTTATTAGGCCACTTTGAAATTGGCTGATCCGGGTGAACAGTGCACCAAAATTCTGGACCGTGTGATCTGGAATTTTCAAAGTGGCTTAATAAATAGTAAAAATTCCAAAAAATGTAAAATTTGGTCTCCAAGTAGATTTTAATATTTAGAACACGTTGAACGGTTCAGATTTGTTGTTTGAACACCGGAAATGACCAAATTGCCCCCGGCAGCAGCTGGCCAGAATGCTGCCGGCAGCAATTTAGCCAGTCCCCTATTTTATTAGACGAAGGAGGGATAATAGAAGGCAGGATTTATTGAAAAGAGAAAAGGAATTTCACAGGGAGCGGGGTTAATAAATCAAGGGGTACGGATGGGGTTTTATTTATGGGAGGCGGTTTAATCCAAAAATTGCATGGATGAATTGGAGGGATTCGTACCAGGGTCCAGGGATACGGTTATGAGAGAAGATCTATAGAATTCAACTTCCGAAAATACAGTAGAATAGTCGTTATTGATATATTAGAAATTAGTAGTAATAGCAGAGACGCATAACAGTTGTCACCTTGTTATATTAAAGTTATAAAGCGTGAAGTTATATTTAAAGTATACTATGTAGTGCAAAAGAGACAAGATATATAGTAGATATATTTTGTATTATTGTTGTACGTACTTGAAATTATATAAAGTGAATTTATAGACAAAGTTACATACTAGTATTATGAAGTTAACAGAAAAGTTTATTATTTCATTATTTTATTTTCAAAGAGACCTCTACAGTGTTTTCAATACAATTTTGTAAGAATAAAATAATAACTTTTTTTTTTTCGGGATATTACATAATTAGTATTAAAAACACAATTAAATCTAAATTTAATAATTATTTGTTAATAAACAAAAAAAATAGTTAATAAAATTTTCTTATCCACATTAACTAAATTAATATTTAAACTATTTGAATTAAGTAATGTATATCCTTAATTATGAGAAATATTGTCCTTCAGACTTCAATTTATATGGCTTACTCTCTTAAATGAGTATATTAGATAAACTGAATAGTTTTTTGGGACTCGGAGAAAAATATCATTCAGAATAGGAATTAGCAATTTTGTCGATTAGGATTGTTTAACAACATTTTGAAAGATGTTTTGTTGATTATTCATATTATTTGAAAATAGGCTGAGAAAAGATTTTTTCTTTTGGAAACTCAATATCTTAATAAGTCATTTAATGTTTTAAGATAATTGATATTCACTGAGATCTCATTGTAGATAAAAAAATACTAATTATTACAATTACTAAAGACATTTTTATCAAATTTTCTATGAACAAAAAAATAAAGATAGATTTTTTTGTTGATATATTCTACATTTTAACAATATACAACAAAATATCACAAACATCATTCATATAATTTAGCAATTACTTATAATAAGAATCAAGTATAACATGCATGATATATAGATCATGCAAAACTATTCTCTCTATCTGTTTTTTTTAAGATAAAGCTGGGTCTGCTTTATGTGTTAAATCATAAAAATAGAATCACAGCGCACAGTTCGTTAAAAAAGTATCTCCTTCTTACATATTTCTTACAATCAATCCTGCAAAATATTGTTCAAATATCTCTCTCCACGTACAAAAACTTGTTTTGATATCAATTTTCAAAGAGCAAACGTACTAGATCACACACAACCAAAAAAATATTTAATATGCTTGAGATCACAAAATTAAAAAGAGCTATATCGGCAATAATATGAAAACTTAATGGGGCAACAATTTTTTTTAGCAAAGTTGGATGTCAAGCTGAGATAGAAATTTGTGCATTGTCATTCAACTAAATTTTTTAAGATAAAATAGAAGACAATCCTGGAACCGACTGAAATGCTCACTCACTGATGTGTTCTCGTGATACTTCATGTTTACAAGTTTCGGAATGAATAATGCTTTATTTTGAACTGTTTTTCGGTCATACATACTTTCAAAATTTTCTTACAACTTCTTTGTATCGGTTTCGGTTGAAACATGATGATATACTAAATCATGAAGCCACTGTTTGGTCAAAGCAGCAGTTTTTCAATTAGATGTGGTCCAAGCATCATTAGTGATAGTCCCTGATTTCACACCAATTACCGGTTCATAGACATCCTTACAACAAATCCTCTATTCTAGACTTCCAGATGAAGTAAATGGATGATGTCAATTTAATCATGCTATCACTATTACCCTCCTCCAATAATTTTACTGGTAACATTCAGACAGAAAAATAAATTTACCAAATCGAAACCACGATCTTGGCACAGATCATAGCAGCGTAGAGGACTAAACCCGTGGTTCACATAAGGATATAGGAGAAATGCTCTGTGTTGGTGCGGCTCACATGCACGCACAAAAGAAGTGCTGTGGTGCATTGTTGCAGTGTACAGATGAGCACAATAGAGAGAGCCACCTCCTTGGCATGGTTCACGCGCGATGCACAAAAGGCTTCAGTACCTTGGCGTTGGCGTTGGCCAAGCGCACCTTGAAGAAGGGTGTTATCGCGTTCTACACGGACAATACAAAATCCCTCCCGGCCAATTGATGTGGTCTACAATGCTGGAGAGGAGAGCACCAACCTGGTCTTGGTGCGTTGTACATGATCGGCGACTCTTCAACCTGTGGTCGGCGTTGGCGCTATCCACGATCATCAGCAATGCTACTCACAGAGGCTTGGCGCGAAACACTCTATATCCCAGAGCACACCCTCATGACAGTGAAAATGGTTATCTCAACCCTGGAACCATCGTGTGGATTGGCTGAGCAATTGTTAGGATTATGATTTCTCAAAGAGCACAAGACACAAGGAGGTGGAGGCCAAAACCAATTTTCTATTAGTCTCTCTGTCAAAACCAGCACTGTGACACATTGCAATATTAGGAATATCTAAAAGAAGGAAAGAAGAAGATTCCATCCCATATATGAGGTGGTTGCTCCTACCATACATGGAAGGTTCTCCAATTGATGGCTGGCGGTGATTGTCTCACAAATATGGAGCAAAGTTTCTAACTATGAAAGATTGTAATTGATTTCTTGCATTAATACCAAAAGTACATGCGTTGGTTTTAATTTAAATATAGAGGCTGTGTATGAAGGAAGAATATAGAAAAAAGACAGAATAGAGAAACTCTCTGTAACTCCATTTTTATGAAATAATAACAAAGGGTGGGAAGGGAGATTCACGGGAGTGCTCGTGTTTGTGTTCTTGTTGGTATTTTGCAATTCTAATAATTTTGTCACTCTCTTAACAATATTAGGTTAAAGAGTTCTTAAATAGACTACACAAAATTACAAAAAAGTACAAACAAAAGACCTTAATTACAAAACAACATAATTTGTGAATAACCTAAATGAGATCTAATTGAAGTTGGACTCAACAGGAACCGGTGAGACTAAAATCTCATGTCAGCCAATTATTCAAAAAAGAGGAAGTGAAAGAGAAGAATGAGAATATAGTTGTAAAAACCAAGAGCGAAGTCGATCAGATAGTGTCGGGCGTAGATTAAAATTTTTATAAAATTATGCTTTATTTTTAAAAAAAGTTTCTCAAAATATAGTTCTAGTTATATATTTTTTTTTCCAAAAAAACTATAAAAATATATTTTCTCAAAATTTTGCCTCAACCTGCTAAAAATTTCGACTCGGGAATTTTTATGTGGAGTCGCCCTGGCTACACCATCAGGATGCCCAAACTGGACTCTGCATTACAACAGAGACAACCTTGAGGAAGCTCAAGGTATACGCCTCATACTATTTTCATAATATTGCAAGCCCTGTATATATATATAGAAAAGATTCTGCATAGTAGTTAGGCAGCAATAAGAGCAACTTTCCAGCTCATCATATGGTTGTCCATACAATTCATATGGATAAATGATGATATTGTGATGCTGTCATGCTGATGAAGCTCAGATAAATTCCATTGATGTTTAAAACTCACAATTGATATATTCCACCAATTACTTAATTAAGTAAAGGTACAATCTTTCCATTTTCACTTTTTCTCTTGAGAGAACACAGATTATGCAAGACAATTGAGGTTATGGCCTTATGGGTAGAAATGTTTATTTTACTTTTCAGCATAGTTTTTCGATTTAATGCAAAAGTAAGATCTAAAGTTAAACACTTTACTCACAAGAATTCCGAATACCTGACCATGTAGAATGAGACCTGAGTCATCAGTTTTAATCTGACACGAATCTGGCTCTGTTTCTGAGAAGTGATTTTATCTCGGCAGGATATATTCTACGTAGTACAGCAGAGGGTAATGACTCCTACTCACAACCGCACAATTGCATAAAGAATGATCCTGACTCCGGTTCGGATTTTGTATCGACGTGCTCAACAGTTTCACACAAAGTACAAACGAATACTACAATTTTATTTCTTAATTAAGATTCAAATATGAATTCACTATTTCTCACAACCCAGTGGGGAGCCAGGTGGCAATTAAAAAATGTTACCCACCATAACATCACTTCAGTGAGAATCTTACTTACATATATCGGAAATTTGAAATATATCCTGTTTAAAATGTTACCCACCAGCAGCTCATCTGTCTGGCTTTTCTAGCTTTTACAAGATCGAGACAGAAACTTTTATTGGAAACCTCAGTCCAGTAGCTGGATAAGTTATAGGAGAACTAACAAATTTACATGATTACTCACTCATATTAGCAGAAAAATAGTAAATTTTCTAGAAGAAAAACCGAAGACAATAAGGCAAGATCTTACTAACTACTTAATTAATGCACACTACTTGTTATATTTTTGTTGAGTGACCGGTACAAAAAACATGTGAACTTCATAATTACGTCTATTACTTCACATCTACTTTCTTTTTTTTTTTAGTAAAAGTTGGAGGTCAAGCCATCCAACATATTTCGAACTTGCGACCTCCCACACAGAGAGCATTTCCTTTGCTTCACATCTGCTTTCTAAGAAGCTCATGGCTTCTTGCTACTAGACACAAACCTTGTTACAGACCAGATAAACATACAACCACACAAACTAAACATGCATAGGTTTACTTGTGTGTGTGTATATATATATATATATATATATATATATATTAAACATCTAACATAACTCCGGTGTCAGCTACCTTGCTAATTAATTTGTGATTATTATACCCCAGCGTTTCTGAGCATAATCTATCAGCATCTTCCTCTCGAATCCTGGGTCTATGACATGGTTATGGTTCTCGTCGCACCTTTTCATGGCTCTCCATGTCTTCCATGTTTTGAAATGCACTCCTAGTGAGGCCAGCGCAGCATAGAGCTCGTTTCGGCTTATGTAGCCATCATGGTTTGAATCAACCGAGTCGAGCCATTTCTCAAATTGCTCTCTAGTCATCTTCTGGAAATGATTGCTTCCTCGGTTACTTTTAGTATTGATATCCCTCGATGATGTAGGATGGTAGTGTCCTGGGTCACTTGCCAATAACACCATAGTAAACTCTAGTTTGCACTTGTTAGAGCTTGAAGCAGTTGAGATATTTTCAGATAAGTTTCGAATTGTGTGGGAAGAAACTATGATAAGTTTGCTATTTATAGGACAGGTCACCAGCTAGGTGGAGTTGGTTGTATAATTATATAATGTACATTAGTGTGGTTCTATAATTAATGTACACCAGCTATGTTTCTTGAAGTCCCCTACTGTCTTGTTATTTCTTAACGTGACAAAAATTAACACAGGCAATAAAATTTTGAGCAATATAGACAATATTATTAAAGAGAAAAATTTAGTAATTAATTTTAAATATTTGTTAAAACAAAATAAGTAGGCGCACAATAATTACTTTACCCTTTTTTTTTTTTTTGTGAGAGATGTTTGTTTTACTTTTAAGACTGGCTGTTAATTTTGTTTTAAAAATGTATTAACTAATTAAAAAAATATATTTATATTTTTTCAAATTGTTTTGTAAAGAGCAGTACTTTGCAACACACGGATCTGCTTGTAATATATGAATTCTTATCTTTGTTTCAATTTTTAAATATTCGACCTGAAGCACGTACTTAACATGGTATCCATATTAAAGTATAGTTGGAGACCGGATTTTATTTTTTTTTAGAATTTTTGTGCTACCTTTTTAGATATGTTGAATATCACTATTTTTGGATGTTCCACAATTTTTAAATTAGGTGATTTTCTACTTGTTTTAAATAATAGTAAAAAAATTCTAAAAGATATAAAATATAATCTTAAGTATATTTCATATGAATATATATCATGTTGAACGGTTCAGATCGACTCTTTGCTAACTACCATATAGCTAGCCTCACTCAAACTTTATTTATATAATATAACTATTTCATTAAAGAATAATCATTCTAATCCCCGCACTTGAGTACCCACATCATACCCGCAAATATCCCATCGCGATTAACTTCCATAACGATACGTGGTGATCCCCACTAACTACTGATCACAACTAACAACGATATCGGACCTTCCATTTTGAAATTCAAATATTTCTTTCTCTCCATTTTTTCCTTTTGCGAAGCTTCCGGCGATTTTGAGGTGATTGCGTGGCGATTTCCAAATTAGAAACGATTTCCTGTGGTTTTTCAATTGATCTATCATCTCCTGAGGTTAATATTTGATTTTTTTATTGATTTTGAGTTTGTTTTTGTTCTGGTGAATTAATAATGATAGATTGTTTCGTTTCTAGTTCATATACACAATTGTGTTTCAGTTTTGCTGGATTTTGAGATGTTTCTGACAATTTGATTTGCGAAGATGATGTAATTGTCTATTTTGTGTTAATTTCATCATTTTATTAAGAAATCGCTCGATATATCTTGTATTAATACCTGACAGAACTAGTCTAAATATATGATTGAATGTATAAGTTCAGTTCGTATGATTTTGTATGAGTTTGTTTGTATGAGATGTTAATACTTGATCTATATGTTATAAGTACTTGATGTGTATAATAAGTAGGGGAATATATCTGTTTGTGATGTATAAATGTACAATTTTGTGTTTACAGCTATTAATATTTTCTTCTATCTCTGTTAATACTTCTTTTTACAGGCCTTAGATCAATTCAGCTCTGGTGATCTTCTTTCTGGTAATATATTCATTTTTTGTAGATGTAGATATTTTGCTTTATAGATGTATAAGTAGAGGAATATATCTGTTTGTGATGTGTAAATGTAAATTTTGTTTTTACAGATATTAATACGTCCTTATATCTGTGTTAATACTTCTTTTTGTAGGCATTAGATCAATTCATTTATGGTAATCTTTTTTCAGGTAATATATTCATTTTTTTGTAGGTGTATATTTTTTGTTTTATAGATGTATACACTAGCTCTTTTTGTTATATGTGGTTGTATATGTATGTATTGGCAAATACAAATACTTCTCATTTTTAGTGTTAATAGAATAGTCATGTACATTTTGGTATTATAGGTATTAATACTTGGATACATTTATGTCAATACTTGATTGCATGTATTCATTAATTATAACATATATGAATATTTTGCATATGTAATATGTAAAATGTTAAAATGATAATACTTTGCATTTTATTGTTCAATATTAGAATGGATATTGATCTAAATGAGTCTTTTGGAGATGAATTATGCATACAATATAATGGTGATGCATTAAATGAGGTGAATTTGTATTGTTTCTATGAAGATTTGCATCTTGCAAATGAAGCAATAAGTGATGATGTGGGCATTAGAGAGTTTGACTGGGATCTGAACACCATATTAGATGTTTCACAACATGAAAGAGTCAATTTTTAAGGTGAAAAATCTGATGTAGTCAACATTGTTTTGTCAACATTTGTAGTCAACATTAGTAGTCAACATTTTTTATTGACAATTTTTAGTGGTCCCCACATGCCGTTTGAGTGGCCCCCTAATGCGGGTACGACGCGAGGACTTTTCAAGAAAAGGTGCGGATACGGTAATTTTAGAAAAATTCATATATCATATATGTAGTTCATTGTATAGATATAAATACTTGTCCTGTTTGAGCTATATACTTCACAATGTTACTATTAATATTTGTAAAACAAAATTACAGTTTTGGAACGGTTGCGGTCCCCACAAGCAGTTATGATAATTTAGGTACGGATACAGTGCAGATACTCAACTGCGAGTACTCATATCAGCTTCCTTAATTAAATTACTATGGACGATCCCATAAACTAACCAGAGTGATTTTCTAATAACATTTTATACTTGAAATGAACCTTCAAAGTCAATCATGCGTACATTAGATGGAATTCTAACATATAGATTACTTTTTTTGTTGTGGAGAAGCTAATCATGTAGATACGGATTTTATCCTTTGGCGTGCTGGCCTTTAAAAATTGAGCCAGTAGTCCAATTGGAAAGAACGAATGGATGTGCACATGGGGCAGTAGATATCCAGCCCCTGATATAAATCCTGGTGTCAATACCAGAGTGCTCTATACATGGATTCCTCGTCGGCAGCATTATTCCAACTTATCGTAATTTATCAATTCTGATACAAGATGAAATTTATATGGCTTATCCAAGTTTCTGTTGGGATAAACTCAGTTTCGATACTGCACTATTTTGTGCCATGTAAAAGATTGAAGAGATAATAATAATTTTTATGCAAAAGATTGAAAAGAGAATAATAATTTTTTATTAGACACAACAACTTTATTTTCTATCTCTCTTGCTCAATTACATAAGAGTTCTACAATATTTAAAACACTACAAAGTTTCTAAACTAAACACCTACTACACAACATGCTTAAAAATAACTAACCATTATGCCAACTATTCTTTAAATGACTATGCTTAAAATAACAAACGCCTTAAATAGCCAATGCAGTTTTTATGCTGGTAAAAACTGATTCATATATGCTGTAAGCAATTTGAATTAATTCTCTACACTCCTCCTTAATTCAAAATTGATTATACCAAGTTTGATTTTTAATTCTTCAAACTTTTCTCATGCCAACGCCTTGATCAGAATTTCAGCCTTCTGTTCTTCTGAAGTTGTGCAATTGATCTCCATTGTTCTTGCTGCTACCAACAATATTTTTTGCAATGCTTGATGCCATTTTTCATTTTCTGCTGTTTCTTTAAAGGTTGTGGATCTTTCCCTTTGACCTTTCGTATACTCCATGAAAAGTGTTGGTCGTTCTTTCTTTTCTTCTGCATAGCATGCTTGTTGTTCTTCCCTCTTTTTTGGGAAACAATCAGCTTGCACATGTCCAAATCTTTTGCAGTGGAAGCACTGGACATCTTTATGCCATGCTGAAACAGGAACTCACCAAATCTGCAATGGCAACGTCCACCTCTGCCTGGCGGGGCCTCCCCCTTTCTGTAGAATGCCTTTTCATCACCTGTTTCCTCTGTTCTGGACTGCACTTCAAGGGTCTGCAGTGATTCCATTAGTTCAACAAAAGAATAGGTTGAAAGATATGATTCTCCAATTTCTGCCATCATGTGATCAAATTTTGGTGCTACGCTTCTGAGCACCTTTGCCACCATGGTTTGCTCTGACATGTTGTCTCATAAGTGTGAATTTGGTTGACAATGGATGTGACTCTTGACAGAAAAATCTGCACATATTCATCTATTTGCATGTGCAAAGTCTTGATATCTCGACTAAGGCCTTGCAATTTGATGGCCATAACTCATGCGCTTCCCTGAAATGTTGTCTTCAAAGTTGTCCATGCTTCTTTAAAGGTGGTTGCTGCAGAAATTTTGGAGAAAGTCGTATCGCGGACGGCTTGTTGGATGAAAAACAGTGCTAGTGCATCCTTCCTCTGGTTTTCTTGCGCATTTGGGTCTTGAGTAGGGGCACCTTTATCTACTAAATCCCACAGACATTGCGATTTGAACAGCGTGCTCATCTTAATGCTCCAAAATTCGTAATTTCCATCTTTGAACAGTGGAATTGCCGGTTGAGTCAGGTTGACGGTGTTGCCCATAGTTTCAGCCATTTGTGCCCAATTGATTGACTTGCTCTGATACCAAAGATTGTTGGAAACTTGACTATATTCTGCAGCCTTTCTGGTACGAACTGGTACACTTGGTGGTACAAAAACAGAGTTTTAGCTCTCTGTATTGCAATACTGGTAAAGAGGAACTGTTGACAGAAAATTCTGGTAAACAGAAAACTGCTCTGAACAGAAACTGATTTCTCAAAACTGCTTAATTGTATTTGCTTGCACCTTGCATTCAATTACATAACATGCTTACAGATTTATAACAAGTGCATCTATCTAATAATAGAACCCACTACTTTCTATAACTGCACTACAATCTAAATTTAGCATCTGTTACCATAAATAACCCTGCTGCCAGAACTGCAGTTCATGCTATTTCAGGCACGTTATGCCTCTAATTACTGACTTCACTAAAATAGAAATTGCTAATTATAGCACCCACGCCTCTGATGTTGATTATAGCAACTTTTAATCAATTTTCAACAGTTTCAAAGAAGATGGATAGTTTGATGCTGACGAAATTGGGTACATGTTTGTTTGGAACTTCCAAAAATTGCTGCAAATACTGAATCCTAAATGGTAAAATACTGCTAATTTATATGAGTCAGTACTTGACCAATGAATTTATTAACAAAAAAATCAATTATGTTGCACAAATCAGCTCCTCTTCTTCCTCTGTTATGGAGTCCGTTTTCATGATACTAAATTTGAAAAATTCCTTCTTGTACATGATCCAGAACAATTGTCCTACAGGTCATTGAATTTGTTAAAAAGGCCAATCAATTTATTTGTTAAAAAAGGCCAATCAATTTTTCCTGCTGAAATCTGTTATAAATGACTTAAACACTATATCTGCATACAATCAAGAGTCATTCTAATGCATGATCTTTTTCAAGTGGATTTCTTATCTTTAGCCAACTAATTGGGGTTCGGACATTCTTCCAACAAAGTACTATCTATTTCTAAAAAATGGTTTATTATATCTGTAGTTTCAGTATTCCTGAAAATTATCAATATATAAGACCAAGAATGCATCTTTTATTTCATATGCAATAATTTTTGGCAAAATTGATGGCCACAGGAAATTGGGATGATATTTTCAGTAGTAACCAGCAGGGGGGGCATGAGAATTTGAGATGAACATGCTATAATTAAGTTTTCTGGTCTTGGGTCAGTAACATAAAGTTACAATTCCCCACAAAAGCAAGAACCTTTACTTCCAATTAAAAGTAGATGAGCTTCCATTTTATAGTGGAACTTCTAATATTCCTCCAAAGTTAGTGGAATTTTAATTATATTTGCAATATAACTATAAGGACTCAAATGTAACTTATAACTAAGGATGAGGACATACACTTAATAACAGTGAATATTAAGCAGTCAAGCTCCCCAGTAAATGTTTATCCTTGAAATTTGTGTTTTTACCCCTCATATTTACAATATATAAGGAAGTTCAATGATAATTTTCGTTTATCACATTTATAGGTCCCTAATCTTCTCTTCTGTTTCTTTGTAGTAGTTTGCAACTTCGAGTCCACTTTGAGATTTCAGTTAACTTTCAGCGTATGAAAGACACAGAGTAGGAATTAATTTATTTATATTGCTTCAAATAGGATGACAAAATGTCGTTTTTTTCTTAAGTGGATAGGAACACTGAAAGCCACAATTTATGACATCCTTTTTTATCAGAATCGATTTAATGAAAATATGAGAAAGAGAACTAAATCATAAACAATGTCTGTTGTGATGAGTTATATATATACTTCATTTTGTTCTACTATAACTTGATCGTTTCAGGTCTGCATACAATTAATCAAGAATAATCCTAAAGCTTGGTCCTTTAATTTCAAGTGAATTTATTATTCTTTAGCAAACGAATTTGGGATCCAACATTGTTCCATCTAAGAATACTACACTTAAATCAGTTTTTCTTTTGGGTACGTTCATTCTTTTTCCTATTTATTTTGCTTAAGCAGCTAGCCCCACAGTTTTTTTAACAATTTTTTGCTTCAAATAATTATTTGAAGAAGAAGATCCAGGTGCTTTACTAGACAAATTTTTGTCCTTATTTGTTTTATTAATAGAAAGGTTTCTAAGGGAAACCTTAGTACAAGCTGATTGAAAAGAAATTCAACAATGTTGAATTTAACCAAAACATTGAAATATTAAATTGACACGCTAGAGCCTCCAAACTAGCAAATTAAGACACAGGCATCAAACATAGTATGAACAATCAACCTTCCTATCTACTTCTAAAGATGGGTCAAGTTTATCTGTAGCTTCAGTTTCTGAAAATGATCAATATATAGGACCAAGATGAGCATGCAACTTTTGATTCAGAAGCAACAATTTATATCAACACAATAATTCAAGATGATTATTTCGGTAGTAACCAGTGGTGGTGCATGACAATTTGAGATGAACATACTCTATATAATAAAGTTTCTCTGGTCTTGGGTCATTAGCATAAAGGTAATTCCACAAAAGCAAAGATTTTTACTTTAATTCCCGTTAAAAGTATAGGAACTTTGACATCAAAGTGGAACTTTTAATATTCCTGCAAGGTTTGTGGAATTATAATTATTTGGAGTATAGTACATTTATGGATTCAAATGTAACTTATTGCTAGGATGAGCACATAGATTTAATAACTGTGCATATTACGCAGTCATGGATAAAAATAAAGTGTTGATAAACATTTCGTGAAAAGTTCCTACTACAATAATGGAACAGTATGCGCGAAATCAGAGGTCCCTGATGGACCAAAATTGTACTAACAACTTTCAGTAAAAATTAATATACCTTTAAAACCCTAATTTAACTTACGGTCAGATCACAAGTGCATGATCCTACCGTGTAGTATAATTGGGGTGTCGATCCACAAGGATAGTGTATTGGATTTCTAACAACTTTCACTAGTCTAGGTACTTGAGGGGTTTTGAAATAGGTTTAAAATAGTTTACGGTAGGGTTTTCAATGCCCCCAAGGTTTATGCGATGGCGCTAATTGTGTTAAGGTTTGGGTTAAACAATTAAATAGAGATTTTCTAGGGATCAGGTGCTCTCCTTCTTAATTATGCAAAGAATAAATTTTGACATTTCTCTACCCCGCATGCGGCACTGTCACTGTCTCATGCGGCATAGATTGTCCCACAGTAACCCTCATGCGATACTATCACTACTCTGCAGGCTTACTGGGTTTTTGCTTCTGTGATTTGAAAGGTTTTTCGATCTTGCGATAGACTTTTGGGCTATCAATTCTAAGTATCCTAGTTATGCAATTATATTTCTCACACAAACACAATTGATTTTTCCTATTGTACCCCACAATTAAATATCCCAAAGACCCTACCTAATCTAGGTGTTTTCTAATATAATCTAAATATACAATTTACGCTAATCCTACCAAGGGACTGGGTTCTAACCCTAGTCTTTGAACCGCTGTCAAGTCTCGTTAGCCGAAGTATTACATATACTTACATGCATTATCTCACTCACACCGGGATGCAACAAAATCATACACCTATTGGTATGTGGAGGGTCACTGGCATATAGTAGACAGAACTATGTATGCACGGATTTAATAAAAAAAATTTAAATAATAAAGGGAACTCAAATCAACATAAATAAAACATAAATTTATACTAAAACATAGTGAAGAATTTGAGTACAACCCTCACCCTAGAGATGAGAAATTTAGATTATCATGGCCATGGCAAAATAAATGAATAAAATAAAGAGAACATAAATTACAACTCAATTGAAGATAGATGAACCTGTCTCCTTAGATGATGTCTTCTTCTCCTGCCTGGCTTCCGATGGCTATCATTCTCTCTCTAAGTAACTCTCTAACCTAACCTAGCAATGAGAAATGCTAATCTCTATTCTATAGACTTACACAATTATACACGCACACCAAAATTTTATTACAATAGAGGTATTTATAGCCTTCCTAATATGAGAGATGGAGTAGTGGAAGCAGTGGAGGTAGTGCAAACTTAGAGTGCACTTCAAGTTTGCTCAGATGAAGCCAAAAATAGCTATGAAAGCTTGCCGCTGAAGCAATCTCGTCTATTCAGAAGATTCTGCCGAAAATAGCATCAATAGTGGAGATTTGATCAGAATAAAAACAGTCCACGGATCGTGCGCCATAAGTCTATGCCGCATGCGGCATAGTTGAACCCGCACGACTTCCTGACTTAGTAGATTTTGCTGTGAATTTTGCCATTTCACAAGTTGGGCACTTCGTGTGAGGTGTTGCATGCTTCATGTGATACTCTAATTTGGTGCTATCTTTAGAAATCGTCTAAATATGACACTTTATCAAAAACCTGCCAAAAAGACCTAAAAACACGTTTGCGGTAAATAAATCAGAAAAATAGCTACTTTGTATTCACTTTTTGTCATTTTCCAGAAGAAAATATATGAATTTTCACTGTATATTTTGGCTTGATCAGTCCCCCGTAAAAGTTTCCGCCTTGATCTCCTTAAAGCATAAATGTTCAATCATATATGGAATCGGATACTATTTCATAGTTGCTAGCTAATTTTTTTTTGAGAAAGGAATGAGGGTCAAGCCCTCCTTTCATTGATAAAAGATGCAGTTACATAAGCAGTGTAAGCACCGAGTCTGAAACAAAAGCAATGGAACTCAAACATGCTTGAGTAAATAAGAGAAAACAAATAGAAGGGGAGA
This sequence comes from Carex parvula, assembly GCA_025461045.1. Classification (NCBI taxonomy): domain Eukaryota; kingdom Viridiplantae; phylum Streptophyta; class Magnoliopsida; order Poales; family Cyperaceae; genus Carex; species Carex parvula. The sequence goes on along the minus strand of JAJGRW010004032.1, from coordinate 17,054 downwards.
AAAGGAAAGAAAAAAGAAAAAGAAAAAACGAAAGGTAAGAAATTAGAGTGCAGAAAGGAGCTGGAACGGTGCCAGTTGCACCAGTATATGCTGCTGCGTTTGTACTGTGCCTATTTACCCCCCTGTTACTTCCCTGCCTTGCGTGTAATGCCACTGTTGCTTGATTTGTTCCATTAAGTCATGAGTTGAGCATTCCTTTTCCCTAAAAATTCGAGTACATCTTTCTCGCCATAGCACAAACTGTGTAATGAGCCAAATTGATCTCTCCTTAGCCGTGCCTCTGCCTTGTAACAGTATCCGAGCCGATCCTGTACCAGTCAGCCGGTATGCTTGCTTGGCCTGTGTGTATAGCTCCTGGGCTGCTGGGCATCTTCCAAACAGATGTTTGACAGTCTCTGATGCATTCTTACACATGATACATCTGTTAACTATGTTCAAACCTCTCTTGTTTAGGTTGTCTATAGTCAAGATTCTGTTCATGGTCATTATCCACGCAAAGACCTTAAACCTCGGTGGTGCTTTAATGGCCCATAGGATTCTTTTGTTGCTTGCAATTCTGGGCTCATCCTTCATTGCTGTGTATGCGGACCTCACTGTGAATGACCCATTTGAGGTCCAATTCCAGCTAACATCGTCCTCTCCTTGGTGGTTTAGAATTTGCCTTCCTGATATCTCAATCATTAGCATCAGGAGCTGTTCTTCTGCTGAAATTGATAGTGTATCTCTAAATATTGATTCTATTCCCAATAGCAGTGCTTCTCTTAGGGTGATCATGTCATTCAGCGTGTGTGAGTATAAGTCTGGAAATCTCCATTTTAGTCTTCCAAACCCCCAATCATGCAGCCAAAAGCTAGTTTTTTCTCCATCACCTATTATTCTGTTTATCGATATGTTCCAAAAAGCTGTTGCTATCTTGATAAAGAATAGTTATGTAAAAGGCATCAATTCCTGAGTTACTGGTAAATGGGCCAGCAGCGGTTTCAGTAAGTTTTGTTGCGGTTTTGCCCATTTCCAGTATAATTTGAGTATGAGAGCCAAATTGAAAGTTGCAAGGTCCATTACCCCTAAGCCTCCAAGCTTCTTGGGCATGCATACGAGTTCCCAATTCACTAAGTTCATCTTCTTTTGTCCCTGTTCCCGTGACACTCCATGCCATAGGAAATTTCTTCGAATTTTATCGATATCCTTTATTACCCAACTCGGGAGCTTAAAGCATGACATGTAATAGACCGGGATGGAAGATAAAACTGCATTAAGCAAAACAATTCTACCCGCTATTGATAAGTGTTTGGCAGCCCATCCCGTCAAACGGTTGTTGAGTTTGTTAAGCAGTGGTAAATAAGCCGCCTTTGTGAGTTTCTTATTCGATAAAGGGAGTCCGAGGTATGTTATCGGAAAGGTACCAAGTACACATCCCATTTGTGCCGCCAACTCCTGCCCCATTGTGGCAACATCCTTAGCAAATACTAGTTCCGACTTGCTCAAGTTAACCGAAAGGCCCGATATCTGTTCAAAGGCCGCAAATGCTATTTTTAACATCTGAATCTGTCTTGCTTCTGGTTTAAGAAAGAATAGCGCATCGTCAGCGTATAACAGACATGGTTTCATGTCTTAGAACGGTAATCTCCAAGCCCCGGTAAAAACCAATTTGGAGAACCATCGTGTGATGAAATCCATCGCTATTATGAATAGCATTGGGGATATCGGGTCCCCCTGTCGGACCCCTCGTTTCAAAATGATTTTCTTGCCCACCAACCCGTTAACTATGATCTGTGATGTGCCTTGAAGGACCGCATTCTTTATCCATGATAACCAATTACTCGGGAATCCCATGCTTTGCATGATCTGTAGGAGAAATTCCCAGCTGATAGTGTCAAATGCCTTGGTTATATCCGCTTTGAATAATGCAAGCGGTATATCATTTTTTGTAGCGTGGTGTAGAATCTGTTGCGCGTAGAGAAATCCCTCCGTTATTTGCCTTTCTTTTACAAATCCCGTCTGAGCGCAATCCACAAGACCTTTGATGTCCTGTTGGATCCGATTAGCTAAAACCTTTGAAAAAATTCTTTGTACGGCATGTATTAGGCTAATCGGTCTATAATCCTGAGGTTTGGTTGCGCTCTCCTTTTTCGGTATCAACACAATAAATGATGAGTTGAGAGGCTGTAACGATGTTTCTTGATTTGTGACATGATTAAATACCATGCAGAGGTCTGGAATTATGATCTCAATGAAAGCTTTGTAAAATTCACCCGTGAATCCGTCTGGACCCGGGCTCTTATTGCCTGGCCATTCTTTGATTACGATCCGTATCTCCTCCTCCGTTATCTGTCTACCCGTGTGTGCCAAATCGGCTTGGTGACCGTATAGGTTTGACCAATGAATTAATGGAAGCACCTTGGATTCAGCTCCCATAAGGCTTGTATATAGTTGAAAGAAGGCATGGGGTTTTGTTTTCTGATCTGAGTGCATTGCACCTCCGTGTTCAATAATAGAAATCATGTTACCTCTCTTTCTAGATGACGCCACAGCATGAAAATATGCTGTTCCTTTATCTCCATGTGTCTCCCATTTGGTTTTGGCGCGCTGCCTCCATATATCCTCTTCGAGAACCACCAAATATGCATATCTCTGTTTCACACGTGTATGCACTGAATTTTCGAGAGCTGTTGGCATCCTTACTTCCTTGACTTTATCCAACCATCCCACAAACTCCCTGCAGACCTTAATCTGTGTTTTGATTGATCCCACTTTAGACTTTGCCCACTCCTTAATGCATTTTTGTAACGACAACAACTTGAGATGTAATTCGGTTGGGTGATGTGCTACATCCTTCGAGGTCCATTCTGTTTGCACTATTTCCTTTAGCTGTGTAAATTTCAGCCATATGTTTTCGAAGCGGAACACTTTGGTTTTGCTGAAACTTGTGTTGGCCGTGTAGAGAATCAGACAGTGGTCCGATGCCGTGTTCGGTAGGGCTGATTGTGATGAGTTCGGATAAAGATTGTTCCATTCTGTGGATATCAAAAATCGGTCCAATCTCGCCATCGATGGTGCTTCTCTCTCATTAGACCACGTGTATTGTCTGTTTTGCAGTGCCGTATTTAGTAGGCCAAGAGAGGAGATTAAACTCGAGAACCTTAGTGGGATTCGCCAGTTTGCATTTGGATTGCTTCTCTCACCCGGCTCTACTGTGATGTTGAAGTCGCCGCATAATACCCAAGGGGTGGATGCCGATTTGATGTCGGTTAGCTCCTGTAAGAACTGATCTCTTCCCACATGCGATGATGGGCCATAGACGCTTGTTATTACAAACTGCTTGTGGTCCTCTCTGTTCTTCAATCTGACCGAAATTGCAAATTGGTGTGTCTGAAAACTTACTTCTTCATATAGGTGATCTGCCCATGCCACAAGAATACCTCCTCTTGTGCCAATCGGCTCTAAAGCTCTTACTTTTTGCAGTCTGTAACCACATATTTCGGTCAGCACCCTTCCTTGTATATCTGCCATCTTTGTCTCTTGCAAGCACACTATACCCGGTCTTTCTAATAGTATGGTTTCTCTCACATCCAACCTCTTCTTTCTTTCGTTTAGCCCCCTCACATTCCATGAAATCATTTTAATTTTTTGCTTATAATTCATCTTGGTGTTTCTGAACTTCAATGTAACCATATAAAGCTGGAATATGTTGGAATTGAGAAGCTGGTACAACATCGGCACTCATGCCTACACCCTCCCAATTACAAATTTTGCTAGACTTCCTCCCTAGCCAAAAACTCACACTGTTTTTCCTTCCTCCTGTAAAAGTTACTACTACACACCCTAGTGCAACCTCTAGTATTTTCCTCTTGCCACTTACTCCTAACCAAGAGCCAACAGATGCTCTTTTCATTTTGTTGAATTTAATCATCTAACAAATTAAACTACTAGTATTACACATATTCTTAATTCACTAAGAGTTAATCTTCTGCCTCAGCTCCCGGCACAGCTGCCTCTGTCTCGTGTTCGTCAGTCATGCCGATTCCAGCTGTTGCTAATATGATTTCAGCTTGCTCTTGCGACAGTTCAGCGAGGGATTGCATGTACGAGAGTTGTGGTGTTGAACCTCCCTTCTTCTTTATCTTGCTAGAGGCGCCTTCTTCATATCCCAACTTTTTCTGAGCTCTTTCCATGATCGGAATGTAGGGACCGTCATTCTTTTCCCTGATTCTCTTGCTGCGACGCACCACTGTGCCAGAACCGGTTTGGGTTGAGGCCGAGTTTCTCCTTGCTGTGGTGGGTGTATGTAATTGTTGGGGGCTTTGCTCTTCTATTTCAATCTCGGGGCCTAGGTGCCTCTGTTCCTCTAATTCCATCCCAAGGCCGAGTGGCCTTTGTTCCCCATTAATGGTGAGCCCGTTTTCAAAGCCCGGAGGCCTTTCTGTTTCAGTTTCATTTTCAGTTGGGCTGTTGACTGGGCTGCCTTCAATTTGGGCCTGCTCATTAGGAGCCACTTCTAATATATTTTCTGCTTGTTCTGTTTGGGTTTGTGCAAAAGACAGCATGTTGGGTTGTGCACGTGACTCCAAAAGTGGTATCGCCTCTCTCTCTTTGACTTCTTTGAAATTACCATCCTCTAGTGGGAAATTAATGCATCCAGCTATTAAGTCAGAGGCACCTGCTCCCCTACTCACACTCCTGTACTTAGCCTGTTGCATATCTTCTCTCTTAGAAAGCAGAGATTGCATAACGTTCACAGCCTCTTTAATGCTGATGAGACCTGTCAAAATTTGAATTCCTTTGTTGGGCTGTTGCGTGACCTTGTAGAGAATGTCTCTGCCAGCATTTATGAGGTGTACTTCTGCCACACTTGATCCCCAAGTAATAATGTAGTTTGTTGTGGCTGATTCATGTAACTTTGGTGTTGCTTTCTTTGCTTCCTCTTGCTTTGTATGACCTTTCATGGCCGCCTCCACCATGCTCATGGTCATTTCCGTTGACCGGAGACTGACTGTTTTCACTGATGTCCGTTTCGGCCTCCAGATTGCCGTTGCTGTTGTCACCTTTGCTTTATGCCGCTTGGGCACCCACATTCTCTTTCGTGGTGGTTGTGCCTTGTTAAGCTTGGGCTGTGGTGCCGGTTTGGTTTCCCTTGCCCACCAGTCCCCAGTTGAACCGCCTCCAATGCTGTCACTCCTGGAAGGTGATGACCGAGCATCCCAGGCTGGCCGTGACTGCCGATCCGTGCCACTTTCTCTCACAGTTTGGTTGGCAGATGGGGTTGGGATTCGGTTGCTGTCATGCGGATTAGGTGGAGGAAAATACCCCGGCTGCTCCGTTCTCCATCCTAAGAGCTGCACCCTCACCCGTTTTGCATAGTCGCCTTCCTAGACTCGCAGGGCCTTTGTTATCGTCCTTGGGTGTTTGGTTGACATGTACAGCGTTATGTGCTCATATTGTTGTCCTTGCATCCCGTAAGGCCTGATATATTTCACCGTGCCTATTCCTTGGGTGACCTTCTTAATCTCCTCTTCTTCCCATAACTGGAGGGGCAAACCTGTGAGCCTGATCCAAGTATCATAACCGAGAGGGTGGTACGTCATCTCCGATGTCGGACTCCATGGTACCAACTTGAATCTGACTCCCCAATTTTCGATATCGTACGGGCCCCCAGTTACTAGCCTGTCCCGGAGGTGCCCACTGTCACAGACTATGAGATAAGACTGGCCTTCGCCCTTTAGAACCGTACACGGCTGCACTCGATGCCAGCCATGCTGCCTTTGCAAAGTGGTTTTAATAGCCAACGGTAGGTAAGTAGAAGGAGCTCCCGCTGTCAGTGTGATCCATGCCGCATTGGCAAGATGTGCGGTTCTAGGTCTGAGGTTGGTGCCCCTGCTTGGAAGGAAGATATCCATCTCCTCCGGGCGCTCATCTATAAACTCTTCCTGCCCTTGCATAATTTCTTTTCCTTTCACTGCTTGAGCGTAGTTTTGGTAAATGTTTTCTCTCTTGCTTATGGGTGGAGGGGGAAGGGCTGTTGTAGGTTTTATAATAGTTCTGCAACTGTTGGATGTGTGTCCGAATTTAAGGCATCTGTAACATTTAATGGGTTCTCTGCAGTTTACCCGTATGTGCCCTGTAGCAAGACACCTAAAGCATCTTCTGTTCTGGAAAGCCCTGGTGTAGCCCTGATTAGGCTTTTTTGTTCTTGGCAGGACGTGTTTTCTTGTTGCCCTTTTGTATGTGACTGTTGTCCAACCCTCTTCTTCCCCTGTGTTTTGCTTTCCATGTGTGTCTGCTTCTGTTGCTTGGCCTATTTCCTTTCCTGCATGAGGATGGTGTCCTGTTGCTGCCTGTCCCACTTCCCTATCTGCGTGAGCATCGTTGCTTGTAGCATGAGAGTGGTTTCCTAGTGTCTGCTGAGTGATCTCCACATTCTTGACTGGCTTGTTGCCTGCGGCCCCAGACCACCTCTCTATCGGCCTTGGTTGTTCATTCATTGCTTCCTCGAACCAGCTGAGCAAGGTTCTGTCCGCCTTCCTTGGTAGTGTGGCATCGTCCTTGGTCGGTGGTTGTGGGATCCCCTCTTCCGTCGCCTCCCCTGTCGCCTTTGGGTTTTCACTCATTTTCCAGCTGTCGAATTATTTCGAGGCTCAATTATCTAGTTGCTAGCTAATTATTAACATTCTCACTAAAGTGAGGTTGAAGCATGCATGTTGATTTTCCGAATGACCCCCTTCTAAAATTAAAGCCAAAATGAAATTTGTTACCACTATAATATTTATTTTAAATTGATAATTCTAGCCCCATTGTTTGTGATTATACTTAAACAGAATATATATGAGCATACCTTATCCATCCACGTCTGCTTTTATATATATTTTTTTCATTTTCATGTATAGATATTTTTTTCCTACTAGAAATTTTATTAACAAAAAATAGTCTTTTAATTACAAGAAGATAAAGAGGATTGTAAAAGTACAAGCGCATCGAGATATAGAAGAAAGTTATTGAAATTAAACAAAACCTAAAGCGCTAATTAAGGTGACAAAACATCGTCTCTAATTATCTTCAGTTGGAACTCAACTACAAGTCTTTAGTCAAGATGCCAATTAATTAATTATCGGTCATAATTATGAAGGAATATATACCGTATAATCAATTTTACCATTCTAGATCACAAAATTGGCTTCAAGAACTCAGCCTAGGAACGCTGAATAATTTAATTAGCGTTTTTCGATCTTAGTCTCAATTTTTTTTTTACTGAAAATTAAATTAAAAAAACAAATAATTTAAAATTAATTTGTTGATAGTTAAATACGCAACGATTGCTTTGGACCCAAAAAAGATCGTTTAAAGCCTAAATATTTGTTGAAATATCTGAACGTATATAGGCAGTTATATATTTTCCTTTTATTTGAATCCAAAACAACCTTTTTTTGTTGGAAAAAAAGATGGAGGTCACACCCCCAAATTCCATTGAACAAGACATCTTAAGTGTCAGTTTAGATGAAAAAGAAAAAGGAAAATATAAAAATTACAATTCAACAGTATGGCCTACTAGCTCCATCATTATGTTCTCCATCACCCCCCCACCCCCCACCCTCCCGACCATTACAAACCAGTTTATATATTTAAATTCTATGTGAATTGCAGAAACCGATTTATTATATTTTCTTCCCTGAATATATTATACGACATCTCTCTCCATATCACGAAGCATACCGTTATATATTTGCATTTGTCTAGCCTAGCTTCTATTGACTCGAGAATTCATGATTAATTGCCTCTTTAAAATGATTTTCATTGAATAAGGAACATCGGACTAGTTGCACTTCATCACCTAAAACACGTCGCATTACCTGTATATATATAGTGTGTATTAATTAACAATTAAACAAATGCATGCACATGACCGATTCTTCACTTGTCCTACAAAGCTGACACATGATCTTCTTCTCAGTACTGAAATGATTTTAGCTCGGCTGGAAGTTATTCTACACAGTAGGGTACCGAATTAAGGGTTACTCAGCCCGTCGGATAGGTAGTGTGTGCTGTAGCTGTTGCCTGTTGGCCGTATACCAACTTGTGTTAATTGCTCAAAATCATGTTTACGTAGTGCAGTCGACGAATCCCAAATGTGTTGAGGAAGCCCAAGGTATACACCTCACTAGCTACTATAATATAATATTGCAAGCCGGCCCTCTATAGATAGAGAGAAGATTTTTTTTGACAAAGAAAAGATAGAGAGAAGATTTTGCATAGTAGGCAGCAAAGAATAACTTTCCAGCTCATCATTTGGTGGTCCATACAATTTATATGCAAAAAATGTATAGCTGATTATAACATAAAGTCTTTGATTTCATGAAATATTATTAATGACAGTTTTATTATTTGTATCTTCAACGCACTTAAGATTTTGTAAACTACTTTATTATATTATATTTCTTTATTATTTGTGTCTTCTTAATTATTTACATTTTTGTAAAATTATTCTACAAAGTTGGTTGTCAAAATTGGTGCTATTGTTTAAGAGAAAATGTTTCCTTCCCCACTCCTTTGTCCCCAGTTTTTACCATAATTTGTCTTATCCACTTTTAACAAACTTATCCTCTTTTTAGCAAACTATAAATACAGTACAACTTTTTTTTATAAACTTTCCATCCCATCTCTCTATTTTGAAACCCATCAGAAAAGTTTGAGAAAAAAAAATGAATGACTACTTCTCCAACTCCGATCAACATTCCCACGGCGAGATCCTCACGCCGTCGCTGCTGTGTTCACCGCGGAGACTCCACTGCTGCCGCTGCCGTCTTCCTCGTTCCGATCTCTCACTTCTCTCTCCTCTGTTCTCTTCTCTCTCTCTCTCTCGTTCACTTCTCTTCCTCTGGCGCCGGCCTAGCCGCTGCTATGACTACAGAGATAAGAAGACACGATCTAAGAGAGACGATCTGGAGGAGAGAGATGAGAGAGAGGCAATCTGGAGGAGAGAGATGAGAGAGAGGCGATCTAAAGGAGTGATCACTCAAAAGAGAGCAATGTTTCTTTTAATATTTATAAACTAGTAAATGCTATCGGTTTCAGACTGCAAGCGCACAATCCTATCGAGTAGTATATTCGAGGTCGATCCACAGGGAATATTGGTTCAATGCTTTGAGCGATCGAATCGCAATCTTTCGTAAGGCTAGACGAAATCTGAAAATTGAGAGATGTTGTTGTGATCAATGTAAATTAGAAAACAATTAAAAGTAATTAAAATAAAGATAGAGATGAGAATTTCTAGGGTTTCGGCACACCATTGATACTCAATCCGCCTTGACAATATATTCCTGTTGCGTCTGATTTTCTGTTGTTGTTTAATGAAATACACCACATAGGTCACTGCGATTTATGTTACGCGAGAATGACACCACAACTAAGTGTGTTTAATGAAAGACACCACAACTAAGTGTGTTGGTGCTTGTGACTATTTTTGAGAAATTAAATATGTACAAAATTTAAAATTTGGGAGGTTTTCTCGAGCCTATTGGTAACCAGTCTTGTGTAGGCACCCGTACTCTTTTTATCCTCCATCTTTTATTCTATTTTTTTCTTTTTCTATTTTTCTATTTTTTTGGATTTTTCTCATTTCTGATTTTTTTTTGTATTTTTGTATTTTTCTGGAAAATAAAATATTTTTGTGTCAAAAGCACCATGATTACACACAATTCCAAGTATTCATTCATACAAGGAATTATTGCATAGTTTTGCTAGGGGTCTATCTATAATAAATGGCTATTCTAAAATACTATCAAATTTAAAATACTTTGCAAAAATAAATTACTCAATAAATAAAAATTCTAGAGTTTGCGATTTTTGATCAACTCTCATGGTTAGCAATTCATTGTTCACTTTGAGATCACCAATAATTAAAAATTCTGAACTTTTGGTATCATGGCCAATTGTCTAAACCTTAGCCTAATTCAATTTAAAACAATTCCTATTTGATTAAACCTACATGCAAATTACTCCTAAATTATATGATCCTATCAATGCAAATGCCTATATGCACGCTAGATAAAAACCTCAATCGTTCCTCCTAACTTATCTTGGTTAACCTTGAGAAGTGTCCCGATTGAGTAAAACTGCTAGCGAAAAAAATAAAAAATAAGGGTCCTACATGCCATGATCCTAGATACCATGCAATTCCTAAACTAATTTCTTACCCCCTACCCCCATGCTTAAATTTTGTATTGTCCTCAATGCAAGAAAATAAACAATTAAGAGAGGGATAAGAAAGATCTCACAGATTACTCGTTACGAAGGGGTGGTGGTGGGGTGAATGGAATCGGTGGTGTGAATGGTATTCCCTTGGAAAGGCAATATTCATGGAAATTCTCGTGGGCTTTGTTTACCTTGTCCAAGTACTCCTCCAAGTAGTGGGTGCGTTTCTTCAAATTTTCGAGGGTGTTGTTGGCATAACGCGCGGTTGGACCAGGCTCACGAGCTTGAGATATTGTTGTCTCTTATTCCCATCCGGTTGGTGCGGGCATGGAGTTTGCTTCGTTGGTGTTATCGCGCGGCGGAATGAGGTGGCGTACGAAAGCCATGTCATGATGGTGGATGGATGAGTGGTGTGTGATCAGAGTCAAAATAACGATGATTTACGTAGGGTTTTGGCTTAGGTTTTGCATATTTTCTCACACTTATGTTTACGTTATTAGAGAAAAAGGCTACTGTCACCATTCTTTATGTTTTATTGCAGAAAACAAGTTTTGGGACTATTTTACATCAAATGGAGCTAGAATCGGGTCAATCGGATCAGCGACGCTCATCGACTAAGTCTCTATTACGGTCCGTATTGATTAATACGGACCAGGCCTAGCACAGACCAGGAGATAGCGCTGGAAGCATTAAACCCTAACCGTCAAGGACCTAATACGGACCGTATCACCTAATACGGTCCGTATCCGAAGGCGTCTCTTGGGGAATAACTGCCGACAGCTGTTTCCAGATCAGTTTCTTAGCCCCTACTCAACCTCTACACGTCCCTCCACTCCTATATAAGGCCCCTAGGCAGAAGAATAACTTATCTTTGTAATTATGGTTAGATTTGATTAAAGTGAGAAGAGAGGAGTGCTTGTAACAATGCCGTTCCGCGGCTATAAGTTCCTTTTCTTAGGGCTAGGCAGTAAACCTTATTTCTCTTGATGTTTTGATATATGTATTTCTGTTGATTATGGTTTCTTGTTGTTGTAGCAAAATACTTTTGTGATTTACTATCTCTTCATCTAACTTCAATGATCTAGTTTGAGTCCGTTAGGGTAGTGACAGTACTTTAATGGTAAGAGAAACTATTTGTATGAATTAGCCTCGTTGAGATCTATTAGGTTTATGTGAAGAAAACCTTAGCGGGGAAATCATAAACCAGACCAACAAAACGCGTACCAAATTCTATCACATGCGTAAAGAAATTCGCAGTGATCTATGTAGTAATTTGGGGTATTTGAGAGATCAGACATTTGCGTAAGGTAAATCGCAGTGTCCTTTGTAGAATCTCGGTGAAAGATCTGTCATTCTTGCGTAACATAAATCGCAATGACCTATGTGGTGTCTTTCATTAAACAACAACAGGAAATCAGACGCAACAGGAATATACTGTCAAGGCGGATTGAGTGGCAATGGTGTGCCGAAACCCTAGGAATTCTCATCTCTATCTTTATTTTAATTACTTTTAATTGTTTCCTAATTTACATTGATCACAACAACATCTCTCAATTTACAGATTTCGTCTAGCCTTTCGAAAGATTGTGATTCGATCGCTCAAAATATTGAACCAATATTCCCTGTGGATTGACCTCGAATATACTACTCGATAGGATTGTGCGCTTGCAGTCCGAACCGATAGCATTTACGAGTTTATAAATTTTAAAAGAAACATTGCTCTCTTTTGAGTGATCAAGCTTTTTGGCGCCGTTGCCGGGGAATAACGGTTCATTGTGCAAGGCTTCGCAAGACGTCCTTGCTTTGACCATTGAATCCAATTAATTAGAAATGCCTAGATTTCTTTTTATTTTCTGCATTTTTATTTTTCTTTTATTTTCAATTTCGTTTTTTTTCATTTTATTTTTTTTTCATTTTTCAGTTTTTAGTTTAATTTTCAGATTTTCTTTTCTTTTTAGGACACTGCACGCTGGCCGAATCATCCGTACGAAGATCCGAGAGGATTGCTAGTAGGAGAGGACAATTCGCTTCCACATCACCGATAAGAACCAATCATAGTTCTTCATCAAGAATTCTGAAAGCGAAGGGGACTCAGATTCGATCAACATGAATATTCCACCGAACGAACCGATTAACAATGGAAGACAAAACAATGGTGATAATGGAGTTCACGATGCAGCAAGACCCAAACTTCTATGAGACAATTGCGTACCGCGCGCGAATGATCCTAATTCCAGTATAAACCCGCCAACTGTTATGAACCGTAATTTTGAGATCAAACCTGCTCTCATAAATATAGTTTCGCAACAGCAATTTGGAGGATTTTCACATGAAGATCCATATCTTCATTTGTCAATTTTCCTAGGGATATGCGAGACGATAAAGATCAACGGAGTTACAGATGAAGCAATCAGGCTAAGGCTATTTCAATTTTCATTAAAAGATAAAGCAAGAGCATTGTTGTTTTCCTTACCGGCCAATTCCATTCAAACTTGGGACCAATTGTTTAATTTATTGCAAAATATTTTCCACCATCCAAAACTTCGAGGTTTAGAAATGCAATTACTAATTTTGAACAAAGGGATGATGAAACATTGTGTGAGGCATGGGATAGATATAAGGATATGTTAAAGTGTTGTCCACATCATGGTCTAGAAAGATGACTGATTGTCCAAACTTTTTATAATGGTCTAAACCCTACCGATAGGTTGTCTATTGATGCTTCCGCAGGAGGAGCAATCATGAACAAGGAACCTGACGAGGCTTACAACCTAATTGAAGAGATTGCAATCAACCAACACTACTGGATCCCTGAGCGAAAGAAGCCAAGTCCAACACCTGGCATGCACCGAGTAGATGATATCTCCATGTTGAGCGCAAAGATTGATGCTTTGCAAATGGCACTCAACAAGCAAACCAAGCAGCGAACGGTAGCAGCAGTCAATGCCGCAACAGTATGTGGCTATTGTGGAGGAGCGCATGAGATGACCGAATGTATGAATGTGACGGAAACTGAGGAAGAAGTAGAGCAAGCAAATGCGATCGATAACAGCTTTCGACCTTAGCCCGCCTACAATACATACCATCCGAACAACCGAAACCATCCAAATCTCTCATACGCAAACAATCAAAGACCTGCTGCACCTCAACAGAACTACCAACCACAGCCCAATTATCAACCGAGATACAACAATCTCCAACCGAATTACCAACCAAGGCAATACAATCAACCACAGCAACCTGACATCACATCATTTATGGAGAGATTTCTAGAGAAGCAAGATAAGGCTAACGCCGAAATCGCGCAAAAGATCAAATCCTTAACAAACCGCAACAAAGACTTAGAAGACAATGTCTCTAAGATGGCAAAAGAACTCTCGAGTATTACACGTGGAAAAGCAAATTTCTGGGCCAACCGGAAGAAAACCCGAGAGAGACTTGCAAATGCATAACATTAAGGAGCGGTACAGCTTACAAGGGACCTCCCATGCCCGATCAAACTTCCGATGAGATGCATGCAGAGCCATCACACTCCGAAGAGTACGAGCCGCAACCACCGGAGCTGCCCGTATTCGAACTACAGACAGACCTTACTGAGGAGCAGAATGACACCATAGGTGGAGACGAGCGACAACCCGAACCTGAATACATTTCACCACCACCCTACAAGCCACCTCTGCCATTCCCTCCAAGGCCTGCCAAGCATAAGATAGAGCAGCAATTCGTGAGATTCATGGAGACACTCAAGCAACTACAAGTCACAATCCCCTTCACTGAGGCAATTGCAAGCATACCCTCGTATGCTAAATTTTTGAAGGAGATTCTTTCGAACCGCTGTAGACTCCAAGAACTCTCAACAATTTCGCTCATTCTGGAATGTAGTGCGCTCGTGCAAAGCAAATTACCGACAAAGTTGAAAGATCCGGGAAGCTTCTCGATACCATGTACCATTGGCACAACCGATTTTAAGAGAGCTTTGTGTGATCTGGGGGCAAGTGTGAGTTTGATGCCTAAGGTAGTATTTGATAAACTGGAATGTGGAGACCTATCACCAACAAGGATCTCATTGCAACTAGCTGACCGATCAATTTGATATCCTGAAGAAATGTTGCTTGATATCTCAATCAAAGTCGGTAAATTCTGGATACCAGCAGATTTTGTGGTAGTTGACATGGAAGAAGATGAGCATATTCCGATCATCCTTGGAAGGCCATTCCTCGCTACTTGTGGGGCAATGATTGATGTTAGGAATGGGAAGATTTCACTCAATGTTGGCGAGAACAAAATGATCTTCAACATGAATGAAACCAAAGTCCCACCTGACATAAATCTTGCCTACAATTTGGAAACAACGGACGAGTATGGCAATGATGAATTGCGAATGGATGAATTTGAAGACATCGAGGAAATGATGCACGAAGCAGAGATTGTTCATTGTACAGGATGACGGTCAGATCCATCCAACCTCTGTGACAACACAAACCGATGATCTGAACAAGAGCCCCAATATCGCAAACAACAGGAATTACTCTCTCTTGGCCCTTGCATTAATCAAAAACCTACGCGAAAAACTCGATGCAATTTCTCAAAGACTGGACGAGGTTGAAGTAGTGCTTGGTGTGAGCCTGGCGTTCGACCCCGGACCTCAAACACCAACCAATTTCTTCAAGAAGGGCAATGGTGATGATACCACAAAAGACGCTGAAGGCGAACCACCCGACAAGCAACCCGCTTGCATTGGCGGGAGGATATCTGGAAGAAACTGATGCGACACTAAGTCAAGCTAACGACTTTAAACAAGCGCTTCTTGGGAGGCAACCCAAGGCCCCTTTTACTTTCTTTTTCATATAAAATTCAAAAATCAAAAAAATATTTCATTCGGTCCTAAACTATTATACTGATCACAGGGTTACTAATCTTACCTACAGGAGAAGATGCTGGAAGAATTTGGTCGAAAAATTCGAAGCCCGTCATGAAGGTTTACTCTCTGTTACGGACTGTATCAGTCCAATACGGGGTAACACTCCAATACGGACCAACCTCGGACTTGGCACAGAAAAGGCAAAGTTCAACACAAAAACCGCACAATGGTTACGGACCGTATCAGTTGATACGGACCGTATTCAATGAGCAGAAATAACTAACTCCCTAATTCTGACGCTCCAAGAAAGAAATTCGAAATTTAACCAAATTTAACTTCCCACTACTAGCACTTCCTGCACATTCATCACACCTTTTCACTGCCATATAAACCCTTCATCCACTTTCCTTTTTCCTGCACCATTTTATATAATTTTCAGATCAAAATTCACATCCTGTCCACAGAATTCCTTAAAGTCAGGCCCGTATCAACCCCGTACCAACCTGATACAGCCTGTAACAGAGACCGAAACCAGAGAAAAATTGCGCACAATAGCCCTCGTTCCTCCGATTCTCAATCCGACAATAAAAACATCTTTGCGACAGCCATGGGAATCAAGTTCCGCAACAAACAAGAATTCGACCGTGCTCAAACATTGCTTGACCGCACCGTCGCGAACAACAAAGCAATGTGCATTAACACCATGAAGGTCCTTGGATGCTATGATTATGTGCGAGTATCCCTTAATAATATCAATTTATGAGATTTGGCGGACCGCCTACGAACCACAAGAGTCTATTTGCGACCCTCCATCGAATTTCTAGCAACACTACAATGGGATGGCGACATGATCAAATACCGTTTATTCAACCGCCCATTTGCCATAACTATGGAGGAATTTTGCAAGGCGCTGTCCATCCCCACAAATGGCGAAACCGAACTATGCACAAGGGAAAAGCGCATGAATTATTGGGAGATGATCGCAATTGATGAGCGCAAAATATACCGCAAGGATTTATGCCTCATTTCATCGATAGAATTAAGGTATATTCATATTCTTTTGACTAATTCTATATTTCCAACAGGAGAAGAAACAACGGAAGTGCGAGAGCGGGACATTTACATCATGCGCTGCATGAAGAGCCATAAGCATCAACCGCACATTGGACACCACACTTGCACCACCTCACCACGGTGGCCGCCGACACAAAGAATAACCACGTGGTTTCCGTGGGTTGTTATGCAACCCTCCTTGCACACCACCACAACATAAACTTGATGGCTGCACTGAAGTATTCGGCAACAACCGTCTTAACATGAACTACCTAGTGAACAACAATCACGTGCAGGCAGTATTCAATGCACACACAGGTGACATAAGGTACACGTTGAAAATAGGCGAGAAAATGACCCCCCATATCGGAACGGATAAGGGGTCATTCCAGTTTGGATATGAATCTGAACATGGAGATGATGCACGAAGCGACGAGGAAGAACCAATAGAGAAGGAACCAATCGAGGAAGAACCAACCGAGGAGGTACCAACAGAAGAGCCCATGGAGGAAACACATAGCGCATCACACTGATCACTCAAAAGAGAGCAATGTTTCTTTTAAAATTTATAAACTCGTAAATGCTATCGGTTCGGACTGCAAGCGCACAATTCTATCGAGTAGTATATTCGAGGTCAATCCACAGGGAATATTGGTTCAATGCTTTGAGCGATCGAATCACAATCTTTCAAAAGGCTAGACGAAATCTGTAAATTGAGAGATGTTGTTGTGATCAATGTAAATTAGGAAGTAATTAAAAGTAATTAAA
Source organism: Carex parvula (assembly GCA_025461045.1). Classification (NCBI taxonomy): domain Eukaryota; kingdom Viridiplantae; phylum Streptophyta; class Magnoliopsida; order Poales; family Cyperaceae; genus Carex; species Carex parvula. The sequence continues at coordinate 190 of JAJGRW010004032.1, read as the reverse complement.
ATAAATATAGAGATGAGAATTCCTAGGGTTTCGGCACACCATTGCCACTCAATCCGCCTTGACAATATAATCCTGTTGCGTCTGATTTCCTATTATTGTTTAATGAAAGACACCACATAGGTCATTGCGATTTATGTTACGCAAGAATAACAGATCTTTCACCGAGATTCTACATAGGACACTGCGATTT
>JAJGRW010004031.1:0-19495 GCA_025461045.1 Carex parvula | reverse complement strand
TAGGTACTATTAACCTTGGTTACTGACAGCTGAGCAAAACACTAGCCCTTCGGTTAACTTAGCTTTGGTTAAACTTATTTGGGGTTTGTATTCACTACTCAGGTCATTTTGTACACATTATCAAAAGACAAAGAAACAATTGCATACTGACTTGAAGAAATAGAGCTTTAATCCTTTGGTTCAGGTTGAGTTCTTAGTATTTGGGTTGGCTTAATTATTGGGTTACTCGAGTTCTGGTTGGTTATATCTATTTTTTAATAATCACATAAGAAGCTTTGATGATGTGTATTTTTTGGCTTCATTAGGAATCCCAAATCAGATTTGACAGAGGCCACATCTGAAGAGGTGCATCATTCCACTTATTCTTGATCATAATTCTTTATTTCAATTTTCTTTTTCCTTCTTACTTGTTCAAATTGATTTCAATTTCTTTTCTTTCAATTGAATTTCTAACTTTTTGCTCTGCTACCTAAGAAAAATCATAAATAAGATTTCCCTAAATTTTTGTTCTACCGAAAGTCTAATATATCAAATTAAAGGGAATGACCTCAGCCCCTCTCTATCTTTGTTGTTTTGATTATTTTCTGAACTGTTATTCTTTAAATATACTGGATTGTGTTGAAAATATGTACCTTGATGACTGGAATATTAGGTTAGCATGATCAATACAAGATAATTACTTTACCGGGAGCGACTGGAATATTAGGTTGGTCATGAAGCATGATTTCTACTAATAAGAATTGACTTAAGAACTAATAAACAAATAAAAAGAAACAAATGATACGGAAAGACTTTTAGAAAACAAATTTAATTAGAAGGATCCAATTAAAACAACCACACAAACATGTTATCAGTTGTTGGAGTAAATTTAATTTCTTTTCTTTAAATTAAATGATAACAGTATGGTGCTAAATTCGTGTGTGCGTGTGTATATATATATATATATATATATTCAATAAAAAATTAATTCAACATTCTGATATTGATTGATTCGGGGTTAAATCTGACTCTTTGTTTCATGCTTGAAGAAACTTGCACAAAAATATCAAATGAATATTATATTTTCAAAGCAGAAATTTTGTTAGTAAATATATTATCTGACCAAAAGAATTAAGCAAAAAAAATTTACAATTGCAGCAACTTCGAAGGGAGAAACGACATCAGAAAGAAATTGAGGAAATCCAAAAGAGAGAAAATGACAAGAATGATCTTCTTAAAAGGGAAAACGAACAACTTAAATTGGACAACCAACTTCAACAAAATGAGTTGGATAAGCAGAAGGAGCAATTGAGAGAACTCATTTCTGATTTAGAAATAGGTTATAACAAGCTAAAGCAAGAGCGTGATAATGCTATTAAAGAGGCTCAAGAATTGAGAAGACAGAAAGAGCACTCTTTTGTTAATTCTGATATGGTACTGGGCTCCCAGTTTTCATTGCGTGAGCTGGAACAAGCAACTCAAAATTTTAGTGATTCGTTGAAGATTGGAGAAGGTGGATTTGGATGTGTCTACAAGGGCTCTCTTCGGAAAACTACGGTGGCGATAAAGAAGTTGAATTCAGAGAGCTTACAAGGGTTATCAGAGTTCCAGCAAGAGGTAACAGATTATGCTAAAGATAGTAATACTACATTTTGCAACAAGTCACAACATTTAAGGCAAAATTCATGTACTAATGGAAGCCTAATTGAGAGGTCAAACAAGCCAAATTATAGTCCCTGATATTTCTTTCATCATTTTAATCCTCATCAAATTGTGCTGGTACCCAATTTATTATCTTTATTATATGGACTCTATTTCATAAACAAAATAAAACATCAAATTATGTTTTGTTCTTACAGGTTGCTATTCTCAACAGAGTTAGACACCCAAATATTGTCAACCTAATAGGATCTTGCTCAGAAATCTCGACACTCGTCTATGAGTTCTTACCTAATGGAAGTCTTGAGGACTGGTTGACCTGTGCTGATAACACCTCATCTCTGACATGGCAATCCCGAACTCGCATCATCAGTGAGATTTGCTTAGGCCTTGTATTCCTCCACTCAAATAAGCCACACCTTGTGATCCATGGCGACCTCAAACCAGATAATATTCTTCTCGATGCAAACTTCATCAGTAAACTCAGCGACTTTGGCATTTCCCGGATCATAAAGCAATCTGATACAAACACAACGGCCTTATATCATACTACTCATCCTGCAGGAACATTTGCATATATTGACCCCCAATTTCTTTTAACTGGGGAATTGACACCAAAATCCGATGTTTACTCCTTTGGTATAATAGTGCTTCGTCTTCTGACAGGAAAGCGTGCACTGAATATTGCAAATGAAGTGCAGGAAGGCATGCGAGTTGGTAGGTTCCTGTCTATAGTTGACAAATCTGCCGGAAAATGGCCGTCTGACCTAGCCAAAAAGTTAGCTAAACTTGGTCTGAGATGTGCTGATATATCCAGAAGAAAACGCCCTGATATGAGTCAGGTTTGGGCCACGATTGAACCCTTGGTAAAGGATGCTTCACTCTTGTCTGTTGGATCTTCAACTTCTAATGAAGAACATGTACCATCACATTTTATATGTCCAATAATGCAGGTATATATATAGTTTCCCCTTCTATTTTAATGGTATTGTAAATGAGTTAGGTGTAGGTCCGATGCCCATCGGACCTAGTTTGGTTCCGATGGGCAGATCTACCGTAGAATACCGCAGTGATTTGTGCGCACTAAAATTGAAACATAAACGCACGGGTTTTAAAGCATTTCGCACGAATCTAAAAGAAAATCAATGGTGATTAAACCCGTCGAACTGAGGTAGGTCCGATGCCCATCGGACCTACACTCCTTCCATTGTAAATTAGTGCAATCCAAATTAATGCAATAGATTTTTTTTTATTATTGCCGGGTGAAATGAAATCCAATTAGAACAAAAATGATAGAACACTCTCCTGTTTCACAAGCTCTTAGTGTCCTCCGAAAAATCTTTGTAAGTTGCACCTGTTAAACTGCCTCATTTTTTACCCTTTATTTTTCAAATTAGTCATTCAATTAGATAGACTATCGCTTTGCAGTATATAAATGCCAAGACACTTTTTTTCTTCTTCTTCTTCTTTTTCGTTTGTTGGTCTTCCAACCATTATTACAGGAAATCATGAAGAATCCATGCATCGCAGCAGATGGGTTTACATATGAAGGCGAGGCAATCAAGAGATGGTTGAACGGAGGACATAACACATCACCTATGACAAATTTGGTGCTTCCTCATCACGATCTGATTCCAAATCATGTTCTTCGTTCTGCCATCCAGGAATGGCTTCAGCAGCACCCATCCACATCAACTTTCACTTTTGGGCTGTCGAGTTCTGCCCCGAGCACTTCTTTCACATTTGGTGCTCAGTCGTCAACCCCGGCATTCTCCTTCAGTGCCAGTGGTAACAACTCAACAGCACTAGGTTTTGGTTTGTCAAACCCGAACACAAGTTCAAGTACAGTTTTTGGATCAGTTCCTCCTGGCGGCAACAACGATCAGATGAGCATGGAGGACAGTATGGTGGATGATACCAACCAGGTTGCCACTCCAAACCCACCTGTACCAGTGTTTGGTCAGACAGGTTCTTTGTTTGGGGCTCCATCAGGTGCCCCAGCACCTGGTTTTCAGTTTGGTGCTCAGCCAAGCCAGTTGCTATTTCAACCTGGGAGTAATTTGGAGTTCAATGCAGGAAACCAGGCCCTCTCAGGAAGTGGTGCTGGTGGTGACAAGGCTAACCGGCGTATTGTCAAGGTTTGTAGGAATAAACCGAGGAGGAAATAAAATTTGAAATAGAGGGAGGAGAGAGAGAGAGAGAGATCCTTGGTAGTACGGGCTAGGGCTATAAATTCGTTTATACATTCATTCTGTGCATTCACTATGAGTGTTGTCAATTTTTAATTGATATGGTACTGCATATTTTTCATTTTATTTCAAGTATTTTATCAGTTCTGATAATGAAAATATGTTATTAATTTTTTTTTTTTTCACATTTTTCTAGTTCCAATTTAATTTGGTCCTATATTGCAACACACAGAATTATTCTGGAAATTAGTTGGTTATCAATTATTACTGTGGTAAAATAATGTTAAACTGCAGCTGAGATGCTGACATTATTCTTTAGCCGACTTCTTCATATAGAAATCATCTTTGTAAGATTAGCTTGGTTTGAAAATTACACATGTTTTTGAGGCCCGTGGGCTTTAGATGCTGCAGCTCTATTTTTAGTTAATAAAAAGAAAGACCTTCCTAAGTCGTAACCATTGTCTGCTTTCTTTCTTTACTTCGCGAAGTACCGTAGCTAATAGGATTAGTCAAGGTTGTTAGAGATAGTCAAAGCATAATAGGATTAGTCAAGGTTGTTAGAGATAGTCAAAGCTGTTAAGCTTGGTAGTTAGGAATTATGTAGCTTCTTCTACAAGATTCTACAAGGCTATATAAAGCCCTCTATTGTAATTGTAAAGATCAATACAATGAAATCATTCAATCATTCTCTCTCTTCTAATATGGTATCAGAGCTCTAGGTAGAGCTGGAATTAGGCTAACGCCTATTCTAGGAATTATGTCCCTATTTCCATTCTATTCCACCTAGTAAAAAAAAAAAAATTCTTTGTTCTAAAATAAGCCTTTCTATTCTAGTCTAAACCTCTCTATTCTTCTCTATAGCCAGAACAACTCTTCCTATTCCTAGATATTCCCTTTATTCTCCTTATCCAAACCTCTCTCCTCAGATCTACTCCTTATTCCTCTATCTTATTCCCTCTATTCTCTATTCCTCCTCCTCTGACCAGAAACGAGAAAAGAGAACCAGATCCGAAGAGAGGTCGATCTCCCTCTCAGCACGCTGTGTCGATCGCGCAATCGCCACTGTCGCCGCCGCCGCCGTGCCAACCGACAAACTAGTCGTCACGCCCTACACTTGCACCAGCTCACCGCGCCAAGCCCTCAACCAGATCGAGAGGTGACGAGACGACTAGAGCACTCCGCCGCATCACGCCGCGCCGGACAAGCTCTTCCACTGCCACCTCATCTCGCAGACCCGAAACCCGTTTCAGACAGATTAGGGGTTCTCCTAGATCCGCTTCTTGTCAGATCCACCCGCGGTCGCCTGAGACGGAGCTCTGTGAGCCGACACGACACCGATCTTCGATATCTGCTTACCTCACCACATCACCATTGTTTGTAAGGTCTCTACTTCGCTGTCAGATCCAATTCTTTCACAGATTGTATCTACCAAGACATCGTCAGAGCACTAGCCCACTCTTCCAAGCTCCTTCTCCGCATCTTCCAGAGCACAACTGTCAGAGGCTCAGAGCTTCGTCGCCAGCTTCAGAACACGGTCAAAGAAACCTCTTCTTGCGCTGATTACATTCAAAAGATCCGATCTGTAGCTGCTGACAAGCTTGCTTTCATTGGAGAGTCCGTTTCAGACTCCAATCTGGCGCTGCATCTCCTCAATGGTTCGAGACCCGTTTACAATCATTCTCTCTCTTCTAATAGTAGCCCAGCTCTCTCTCTCTCTCTCTCTCTCTCTATATATAATATATAATATATAATATATATGAGATGGGCTATTGTGCTTTGCAAAGTAAATGGGGGAGTTTATTTCGGGCCATATTTTCATTTTTGAAAATCCAAACAACCTATCCGAACCGTTCAACATGTTCTAAATATTGAAATGTGCTTGCAGACTAAATTTTACATTTTTTGAATTTTTTTACTATTTATTAAGCCACTTTGAAAATCGCTGATCTGGTGGTCAGAAATTTTTACTGTTCACAGTGGATCAGCGATTTTCAAAGTGGCTTAATAAATAGTAACGCTGTTAATATCTCTATTCTCTAGTGGCTGCCTGAATCCGTATCCTCCTAGGTACCTGATTCGAACAAATTACAAACGGACGGTTTTAGATTAATTTTAGCTGCGCCAAATCAATTCTGTGCCTATAAAATGCCTGTAGGCTTACACACAGCAGGGTACATATCTAAACATTTAGCTAATTTACCAGAATCCCCGAAATTGTACCAGAATCCATGAAATTTTACCAGAACACCTGAAAAACTTATCATGATCGATCCTGAAAATTTACCAGGATCGCATTACATATTCTTTCTAATCCCTAAATAGTAGAAAAGTGTACCCCTCATAATTTCAGTTTTGAAGCTTCCCTTCGTTGCCAAGTAATCTGCCAAATCATTTTGGCTGCTTGGTATCAGTTCGCAACTGAAGTTCCTATTTTGCCTCAAGATTCTCCAACATCATTGCACTCTTGATGTGTCCTGTGCTCCAGTCCGCAATTCGCGCTTACAAGTTAATAGCATTTCCTAGAAGGGGGAACTTGAATTTGTTATGTGACGTGGCACACGTTTATTAGTAAGCGAGCAAAATCATTCCTGAAAAAACGAAAGAGAAATAGGCTTCGGAAATTCTGTGATTTCAGCAAAGTCTGAGATCATAACGTCGTGGGATCCGAATCTGCTGAAATCCGAGGTCTGTACTGTTCATCCTGACATCCTTGCAATCCGAATCCAGCCGTCAAACTGTTCTGAGATGCGTGAAAGGAAAAACCAGCTGTTTCGAGATGCGTTTTCAAAAAAATTCGATGGCTGGATTTCGGATTGCAGGGATTTCAGGGTGAACAGTACCCGATCTCGGAATTTCAGCTAATTTATTTCCAACGTTCTGCTGCCTTTTTTGTTTAAGCTCGTTTGATTAACATATTCCCGACATTTTTATTAATATCCAAAGTTAATTACAAATTAATAAATATACCCAGAATTCCTTGATATTTCGAAAAATGTCCAAACTGGCTAGATTCTGGCCGGTTTCCTCCTCTCCACAAACCCTCCAGAATCTGGTCGGTTTCTTCCCTTTTGTTTTTTTAAAGACACTATGAAGAGCAAGATAATGAAATCTATCACTGAAAATTCGAATTTTTTGTTTAAATTATTTGTTAGATTACATCTTATGATGTATAATTATCATATTTATACTAAAATACGCTAAATTACTTGAAATTATGTTGAATTGCACTAATTACATTAAATTACGCTAAATTATGTTAAAATTACGCTAAAATACGGTAAATTATCTAGGGATTCTGGGTATATTTATTAATTACCCACAACATTGTGTTATAATTTCTAATTATAAATCAAAAGAAGTAATTTAATAAATAATTTAAATAAAAAATTTGAATTTTTAGTATTATATTTTATTATCTTGCTCTTTATAGTGTCTCTAAACAAAAAAAATAAGAAGGAAGAAACCGGTCAGATTCTGGTTGGTTTCTGGAGACGAGGAAACCGGCCAGAATCTGACCGGTTTGGACATTCGTCGAAAATCTCAGAGATTCTGAGTATATTTATTAATTTGTAACTAACTTTGAATATTAATAAATATGTCGGAACATATTCGGTTATTTTAGGAATAATTTTACGCTACGTAGACTGTGACTCGAGAACAACTTAATTAAGCTGTACATACTGTGAATATTCTTACATTTATCGTTTGTACTAGAACGTCTACCGTGAAATTTGAATATAAATGACTAAAATTAATTCAAAAGTAAATTAAGAAAAAAACATTACACTCATACAATTAATTTTCATTGTTTTTAACATTCGTGAATTGAAAAAAATCTCATACAAAATGGACAAGCAAACACAAATTAATCTTATTGTCAACGTAACTTTTTAAAAACATTTTCATTAAAAAAATCTTTCCATTTATAAAATTATCATACAGTTCTGAATTTTCAAATTGGGAGGGGGGGCGGTGTTTCATGTATGTTCCTCAAAAATCTCAAAAATTACGTATCCCCTCTCTAAACTTCATAATATTTACCCGTCTAAATTTATAAACTCACAAATTTACCCAATTCATTGTCTTATCTATTATAAGTTCCAATGTTCTAAATAGCGTGCTATAGCGCTGCTATAACATTTTCGGACCAAAAAAGCTATGACGCTATGGCCATATAGCACTATTTTTTCAACCGTTCTGCTATGACGCGATAAACGCTATTTAAACCTTTGATTATTACACATTTTAAATTTGTAGTACTAATTTTATTTTTTATTACAAAAATAAAAAAAATATGTGGCATGTTTAAGAGAAATATTTTATTTTCTAATTGGCCAGTCGTGAGGAAAATGATCCATTTTCTCACTCGTGACCAACACGCAAGCATATGCCTAAATGCCACTATGTATGTATCGCAAGTAGAGAAATTGATCATTTGCCTTAAAAAAATAGACTACATAATTTTATGTTTTATTAAAAGATAAAATGATAACTTTATAAATTTAAAATAAGTTTCAATAGATAAGGTAATAAATTGAATAAATATGTGAGTTTTTTAAATTTAGAGGGTAAATATGATATTATGAGTTTTACAGGAAAATATGTAATTTCAAAATTTTTGAGGGATATACAGGACATCCCCCTTCCAAATAAAATTGTCACCTGTAATTTGAAAATTGAAATAAAATTATCCTATGCGACCGCAAATTAAGTTGAATCAAGTCGGAAAACTAGTTCGTGGGTTTGGTTACTTGTTTACATTTTTTCTTTCATCAAAATTGAGTATCTTTTCTATAGAAATATAACTGAAAGTACCTCTTTACCTTATTAGGCACTAGGCGCTGTCATAGCTATTGCTCCTAAGTCCTGAACTTCAGCATTAATACTATAAACTCATCCCTAAGGGTCTGTTCGGCCTCCAACTGGGATTGGGAATGGGCTCGGGATATAGGCCAATTTGAACTGTTTGTTACTGTGCGCGTGGAAAAAACAAATATAACAAATACTGTGCCGAACATGCCCTAACTTTGTATAAAGAAAAAAATATAACGAATATAAACTACTCTTTGCTTAACGTTACCGCGTCTTGAGAAGTAGTATTTGGTCTAGTGGCAAAAACAATGTCCTCTGTATGAGAGGTTGCAAGTTCAAAACCCAAATAAGGAAATCCTTTGTGGATATTAAATAGTACCTTCAACTTTTACTTAAAAAAATTTACTGCGTCTTACAAATTTTGTAAATAATTCTAATTAATGTCGACTTTATTACATTTATTTTAATTAATTTGAAATGACAAATGTTACCAGCTTATTGAATTCTTTCTTTCGGAAATTTATTTCTCATATGATTTTTATTGAAGAAGTTAATAATTGAATAATAGAAAAATAAATATTTGTTGATATTGAAACATAAGCAGAATTATATTTTGTTTTCTTAATTAAATCGAAGTATGTGATATATTTCAGCTATGGCATTAAAAATGGTACTGTTTTATGTCAATACAAGATTGTTCTAAAAATAAGATTTTGTGATTGTTCGAGTTATGAATTCTATAATATAATTTTGTGTAGTTTTAGTTTTTACTTTTAGTTTTTGTTTGTGGGTTATAAATTACTTTTTTTTAGAACTTTGAGATTCTTTTACTTGTGAATTCTAGTGGAATGTTGGCAACAATGGCGAGTGATGCTCAAATATGAAAAATATTACAGGTGACAGGTCATTTTAGAAGCAACTTCATGCATATCTTTTTAAAAGTTTCAAAATTACATATTCGGTATTCCCCTTTTAGAATTTATAATATTATATTTACCCTTCCAAATTTTTAAAACTCACAAATTTATCCAATTTATTGCCTTTTCAATTAAAATTTATTTTAAATTTATAAACTTCTCATTTGATCCTTTCTTAAAAAATGAAACATATGCAGTCTGTGTAAGATATATGTCTAGTCTTCTAATTTTTCGGTTTTTGATGACAAATAATTTATTTTCGTACTTGTGATGCACACACAAGCGTATGTTTGTATACCATTGTGTACATGCTACGATTTGCTCTTTATAAATCAACCAATTGAAATCGAAAGGTTGAACAATTCTCTTATATAAGCTATGTATTTTTTATTCTGTAATATATGGTGAAATGAGAACATTATAAATTTAAAATCAGTTTTAATAGAAAAAGATAATGAATCAAGTATATCTGTGAGCATTTGAAATTTGGAAGGGTAAATATAATATTATGAATTTTAAAACGAAAATTACATAATTTGAATTTTCATGCAGGGTACATGTGAAATACCCCATTTTGTTTCGATATATAAAGGGATCAACTTATAACATTTGTAAGTTACAACATCTTACAACAATTCAATTTTACAATTTAAAAAATCTAAACAGTCGATCCAAACCGTTCAACATGATATCTATATTGAAATGTGCTTGGAGATAAAATTTTATACTTTTTTGAATTTTTTTTTACTATTTATCAAGTATTTTACAAAACTATTGTTTTCAGACAATTCTGAACCACTGAAAAATAACAGTTTTGTAAAATACTTAATAAATAGTAAAAAAATTCAAAAAAATATGTAAAATTTTATCTTCAAGCATATTTTAATATAGATATAATGTTAAACGGTTTGGATCGACTGCTTGGACTTTTAAAATCGCAAAACTAAATTGTTGTAAGATGTTGTAACTTACAAATGTTGTAAGTGGATCCCTCCTCTTATTAAAAACTACTTATTTTGTGCTCGGCGAACTGATCTCAGTACGTAGAAGCAAACATTCGTTGTATCATATATTAAACATGTCTGGGATGAAATGAAGCTTAGATTCAAAATTGATTTTAAAAGTCTTGTTATAAGCTTTCTACTTTTATTTTTTAAGTTCTACATAATACAGACTTAATTGAAGATTATTTAATAATAAATTAATGATCTGTCAAATAATAATTTTTATAACATTTATTAGATTTGTAATTATAAAATATACAATCAGTATTAAATTAAATTAAGTATGCGTCATAATCATACGTAATATCTCTAAAATCTCACGTTTGAGCATTTGCATTGAAATTTCTTTTAAGTTTCTAAAAATAAGTTGACTTAGATTTATTTTAAATAAATCGCTTTCTAACCGTTTTAAGTGGCTCTCTTTCCTAGTTCCCGCCACTCTAACTGATTTTAGTAATAATTACTGACGTAACCGCTAAAAATAATTAAAAATTATAGTACGAGCATAGAAGTTTAAAATTTTTAATTAACTTATTTTTTATTAGAATAATTTAATGATTTGTAAAATAACAGAATTTATAACTTTTATATTTAGACTTGCAATTATAATATATACAATCATTATACTTCATACGTAATATATCTAAAATCTTCTGTTATAGCATTTGCATTGATTTATTTTTTATTTCTAAATACACGTTGGCATTTTTTATTCTATTTTTTGGAGATGTAACGTAATTTTTAATTTAGAAAGAAAAAATTATAACTAGTTCTAATAATAATTACTAACATGACTGTTAAAATTAATTAAAAGTTAATTACACGAAAGTAAAATTTTAAAAGTTAAAATTAACTTAATTTTTATTTGATCGTTGACAGCTGTTTTTATTGGATTAAAACAAAAGAGGTAACCACAGAAAAAAATCTAAAGACTAAAAGAGAAAAAGCAAACAACATATAAAAAAAAAAATCAGATTTTATAAAATTGATTTTTATAAACTGTAATTTTTTTTTTTATAAAATTGTTTTCTACCTATCTAAAAAAAATTGTTTTCTAGCTGAAATCACTTGATCTGAATTTAGGTAGAAAAGATTTTATAAACACTTTGCATACTAGCTAAAATTTTTATTTATACAATAATAAAAAAAAAAATCAAAACTCTGCTTTTGGGAGAATTCCAAATCTACCAAAGCCGCCAAACTTTTTTGCGGCCCCAAAGACTGAGGGCCACCTATTAGCCCTCCGACCCTAGTCTAGAGGCCCCCAAATGCGGCCTCATTGTTTTTTTTTTTCTAAGTGGCACAGAGGAAAATATCAAATTCCGGAGCAGCTTTTTGGTTTATGTCTTGTTTTCCAGCATTTGATGATTGGTCACAGAGAACAAGATCAAACCCCATTATTTTTTAGTTTAATAAAAATTTTGTAAAAAAAAATAAAATGGGGCCGCTAATTCATTGGGAGGCCTCTAGATTGGGGCCGCGGGGCCAATTGATGGCCCCCAGTCTTTGGAGCCGCAGAGATGTTTGGCGGCCTGGGTATTTCGAATTTCTCAAAAACTGGAGTGTTTTGATTTATTTTTTTATTATGGTATAAATAAAAATTTCGGGCACACTAGCTATAGATATATAAATGTTTGTTACATGCATCTGTTAAAGTATATATAAACAATTTTAGATGCATATAAGAAATGTACAATATGAAGTCCAAGAGTAATTTAATTATCTTTATTATATTAAATAAAAAATCGAAATTTAGGAAGGACGCAATTTTATAATCCGTACTTAATTACACATTGTAAATAAAAAAAAATTAAATGAAATAAAAACAAACAGTCGTGATTTAAAAGTTGAGGCCATCCACGAGCTATGATTTATAAATTCGTCTTTTTACCTTTTTAATTAAAAAAAAATGAGCTTAGGACATGATTTGAAATTAAGTCCATTTTAGAGCTGAAAATGGATGAAACTAACTAACCAAGATTTAACCAAATTAAGCCCGGTTGCATGCATGCAGTTGCACTTACACATGGCACGGTCTTATGATCTTTCTCATTTGATCACGGATACTAATAATATTGATTTGGTTTTCACCTTTTGTATTCATATGTTAATTACATCTAAAATAGAAGGTTACTTGTTCCAAACTTATGACCTCTTATACGGAGGACATTAATTTCCTCTATTACTGAACTAAAGACTTGTTCTCAAATGTAAATAAACAAACATTGAATAAGATATTTTCTGAAAAAAATCTTTCGGACAAAACTCCCCTAGTTAGAACAGTCTTCGCTTAGTGACAAATTGAGAGATAGATAATTGGTGGTCCAGGAAGCATTGAAATTTTTGTCCACAATAAAGGAGTGCATTTGCAATTATACAGAATTATATTGGGAGCATTTTCCGTGTACTAGATTTGGTCACCGTCAATACATAAAAGATTCGCTAACCCCAGCTTCTTTGTTGATTAAATCTTACTTTTCAAGTAATTAAGATAACTTTAATTACTGTGTCGATCGTAATGATATTGTTTTGCTTGTTGATTCGCTAATCCCCGCTTCTCATACTTTAATAGCCAGTCATCTCCAGCTTTCATATTCTGAATTTAGACCTTTTATGCATGAGTCATATATATTATAAATCTCTTTAATTTATATTAGCTCAGAAATCGTTTACTAATATATTTACTTGACCCAATAGGAAGCACAGGAATATGGTGCCTCGGTCAAATGTTTGAACGTTAGTTGTAGGAGGAGACCGAAGAATTTGTGATTGATGGGGACAAAAAAATTATTTAAAAATGAGGATGGTTCAAATCTTCTATTTTTTTCTCCGTTCTATCTCTATTTTTAATTTTCTAGTAACAAAAAATTTAAATTTATATATCAAAATAAAACTGTAAAATGTAATCTATATTATTTTCTCTACATTCACACAAGTTGAAAAATCAACATCCATATATAATTTATCCATATCGGTGTATTTTTGCAAACTGTTGATACTAATTACAAATCGAAATATCGTGATATTTTAAGTGTGCATGTACAAAATGATATAGATAATATCTAATGGTTTTAATTTAATATTTAAGTTGTAAATTTTAAGTTATTGTAGTTCTAAAATTAGAGGCATAGTAAAAGCAAAAAAAAATAGAAACATTTAAGGAGCTATATATATATATATATATATATATAGAGAGAGAGAGAGAGAGGAGGGTTCCAATGCCTCGTGTCTTTCATACCTCATCATATCTCATATTTTATATATTCATTTTCAAAATCTAAATTGTCGATCTGAACCGTGCAACATGATATCCATACTAAAATATACTTGAGGATAAAATTTGATATTTTTTGAAAAAAAATTACTTTTTTTTTTAAGATGGGTACAAAATTACTGTTTTTTTACCGCAAAAAACAATGATTTTCTATCCATCTTAAAAAATAGTAAAAGGTTCCAAAATTAAAAAATTTCATTCCAAACCATGGAATCCCGTTCGGATATTTATGGGGACTGATTAGTGGTTGAGTCCCTAGCTATACTTTTCATAAATTGCTCACAATCATGAATATTCGGTCCCCATAAATGCTGTCAAACCCAACCACTACCACCCCTCTAAATTCGCAAAAATTAAAGAGGCTATGGGGATCGGAGCAATGGAACAGTCCCTTTAATTTTTCAAATTGTTGCAGTTGTTAGCGAACAAATTATGGAAATTGAAGGTACCGAAACATTGGTTCGGTCACCTCTGTCCAAAAAAATCGATCCATTCTATATATATTAAAAAAAAAAGTAGTCCATTCCTCTGTCTCATATTATTTGGTTTTTTAAAAAAAAAGTAGTCCATTCTATATATATTAAAAAAATCGATCCATTCTATATATATTATTTGGTTTTTTTTTATTTCATCATTATTTGTTCTCTGTCTCATATTATTTGGTTTCGTTTTGGAGGTGGTGGTTGCTTATAACAAGCTCTTAGTGCGTGGAATCATCCATCAATGGCAACCAGAGAAGTAAAGGAAGAACAAAAGGTGTATGTTCGTTTGCCTCCGGACTATGATGATGGAAAGCCTATTCTTTCATGGGCGCTCAGCCATTTTCCAAAGGATGAAACTCAAATCGTTGCCACTTACATCATCCATCCTTTATCTTCAGGTTGCAATCATTTTAATTTTGAAAGATTTTTGTTATCTTTACTTGAAGTAATTTTCTAATCCCTCAATTCTGAAAATTTCTAATTTCATACAAATTTGATTCTGAATTTTGGAAAGCTAAATCCCCAATTACCCATAAAAGATTAATGTTAAATGGTTCCAATCCTTATCTTGATTCCTTTTCTGGTAGTAAATGGAAGCTTAATTATCTCAATGATAATCAATTTTATGTACCAGAAGAGTCCAACTAATTAAACAAGTCCTGCTGCATTTAAATGTCATACTCATGCAATTGTTTCAATTCTAAAACAGTTCCAACAAAACTCAATCAATTGAGGGAGACAATCAACAAAACTCTAGACAAACATGTGGCTCAGTGTGCAATACAGAAGGTGAAATATAATTTGAATTAGTTAACTTTAATGTACACATATGTTTTTTTCTTTTCTTCTTCACTTGGGAACCCATGACATGATATCTTTGTAAATAAAAAAAAGTTTCCTCTCAGTCAATAGAGGTCATTAGGATATCTCCTACTGAAAACTTCAGAAAGTTAATTAGAGTTTTGTTTTTCAATGAACCTCAATGTGCTACTAAATATACACTAACACACTGTGTCCACTGTTTCACTTGAATGCAGTTTAAAGCTGAGAAACTGATACACGAGAATGGTGATAGTCTTGTAAAAGGGATTTTAGAGCTGATTGACTTAAGGGCGATCAAGAATCTTGTAATGTGGTTATATCCAAACAGGTATTAAGATAAGATAGTCATGTACATCTTGATTTTTTTACTTTACATAATTACAACTGCAAAAAATGAGTCTGAATCAACAATTAAGTACTCAGTCTGTATTTTAAAGATAGTCTCAGTCTGATATAAGAAATTGAATCGATTTGATCCTCCATTAAGGTCGTGCTACACAGCTGAGGTTAATTGTAGTACTATTCTTCAAGGCGTAATTAGGCCTTTGTTGCAAATTTGGGCATCTTTGTACCAGACCATACCAACACCATTTAAGATTGTTATTGGTAGGCAACTGGTATCATTTGAGTTTACCTGCAACTGTTAAAAATCCTTAGTAGCAAAAAAGTTGGAACATGGCAACTTTCTTCTGTGTTGATTTCTAGCACCTTTTCAAATGCAGTCAAATATCAGCAATTGTGGCAGAGAAGGCACACCCATCATGCAAGATATGGTTTATCTATGAAGGAAATCTGCTATTCACTAGGTACTATTAACCTTGGTTACTGACAGCTGAGCAAAACACTAGCCCTTCGGTTAACTTAGCTTTGGTTAAACTTATTTGGGGTTTGTATTCACTACTCAGGTCATTTTGTACACATTATCAAAAGACAAAGAAACAATTGCATACTGATTTGAAGAAATAGAGCTTTAATCCTTTTGGTTCAGGTTGAGTTCTTAGTATTTTGGGTTGGCTTAATTATTGGGTTACTCGAGTTCTGGTTGGTTATATCTATTTTTTAATAATCACATAAGAAGCTTTGATGATGTGTATTTTTTGGCTTCATTAGGAATCCCAAATCAGATTTGACAGAGGCCACATCTGAAGAGGTGCATCATTCCACTTATTCTTGATCATAATTCTTTATTTCAATTTTCTTTTTCCTTCTTACTTGTTCAAATTGATTTCAATTTCTTTTCTTTCAATTGAATTTCTAACTTTTTGCTCTGCTACCTAAGAAAAATCATAAACAAGATTTCCCTAAATTTTTGTTCTACCGAAAGTCTAATATATCAAATTAAAGGGAATGACCTCAGCTCCTCTCTATCTTTGTTGTTTTGATTATTTTCTGAACTGTTATTCTTTAAATATACTGGATTGTGTTGAAAATATGTACCTTGATGACTGGAATATTAGGTTAGCATGATCAATACAAGATAATTACTTTACCGGGAGCGACTGGTATATTAGGTTGGTCATGAAGCATGATTTCTACTAATAAGAATTGACTTTAGAACTAATAAACAAATAAAAAGAAACAAATGATACGGAAAGACTTTTAGAAAACATATCTAATTAGAAGGATCCAATTAAAACAACCACACATACATGTTATCAGTTTTTGGAGTAAATTTAATTTCTTTTCTTTAAATTAAATGATAACAGTATAGTGCTAAATTCGTGTATATATATATATTCAATAAAAAATTAATTCAACATTCTGATTTATTGATTGATTCGGGGTTAAATATGGCTCTTTGTGTCATGCTTGAAGAAACTTGCACAAAAATATCAAATGAATATTATATTTTCATAGCAGAAATTTTGTTAGTAAATATATTATCTGACCAAAAGAATTAAGCAAAAAAAATTTACAATTGCAGCAAATTCGAAGGGAGAAACGACATCAGAAAGAAATTGAGGAAATCCAAAAGAGAGAAAATGACAAGAATGATCTTCTTAGAAGGGAAAACGAACAACTTAAATTGGAGAACCAACTTCAACAAAATGAGTTGGATAAGCAGAAGCAGCAATTGAGAGAACTCATTTCTGATTTAGAAATAGGTTATAACAAGCTAAAGCAAGAGCGTGATAATGCTATTAAAGAGGCTCAAGAATTGAGAAGACAGAAAGAGCACTCTTTTGTTAATTCTGATATGGTACTGGGCTCCCAGTTTTCATTGCGTGAGCTGGAACAAGCAACTCAAAATTTTAGTGATTCGTTGAAGATTGGAGAAGGTGGATTTGGATGTGTCTACAAGGGCTCTCTTCGGAAAACTACGGTGGCGATAAAGAAGTTGAATTCAGAGAGCTTACAAGGGTTATCAGAGTTCCAGCAAGAGGTAACAGATTATGCTAAAGATAGTAATACTACATTTGCAACAAGTCACAACATTTAAGGCAAAATTCATGTACTAATGGAAGCCTAATTGAGAGGTCAAACAAGCCAAATTATAGTCCCTGATATTTCTTTCATCATTTTAATCCTCATCAAATTGTGCTGGTACCCAATTTATTATCTTTATTATATGGACTCTATTTCATAAACAAAATAAAACATCAAATTATGTTTTGTTCTTACAGGTTGCTATTCTCAACAGAGTTAGACACCCAAATATTGTCAACCTAATAGGATCTTGCTCAGAAATCTCGACACTCGTCTATGAGTTCTTACCTAATGGAAGTCTTGAGGACTGGTTGACCTGTGCTGATAACACCTCATCTCTGACATGGCAATCCCGAACTCGCATCATCAGTGAGATTTGCTTAGGCCTTGTATTCCTCCACTCAAATAAGCCACACCTTGTGATCCATGGCGACCTCAAACCAGATAATATTCTTCTCGATGCAAACTTCATCAGTAAACTCAGCGACTTTGGCATTTCCCGGATCATAAAGCAATCTGATACAAACACAACGGCCTTATATCATACTACTCATCCTGCAGGAACATTTGCATATATTGACCCCCAATTTCTTTTAACTGGGGAATTGACACCAAAATCCGATGTTTACTCCTTTGGTATAATAGTGCTTCGTCTTCTGACAGGAAAGCGTGCACTGAATATTGCAAATGAAGTGCAGGAAGGCATGCGAGTTGGTAGGTTCCTGTCTATAGTTGACAAATCTGCCGGAAAATGGCCGTCTGACCTAGCCAAAAAGTTAGCTAAACTTGGTCTGAGATGTGCTGATATATCCAGAAGAAAACGCCCTGATATGAGTCAGGTTTGGGCCACGATTGAACCCTTGGTAAAGGATGCTTCACTCTTGTCTGTTGGATCTTCAACTTCTAATGAAGAACATGTACCATCACATTTATATGTCCAATAATGCAGGTATATATATAGTTTCCCCTTCTATTTTAATGGTATTGTAAATGAGTTAGGTGTAGGTCCGATGCCCATCGGACCTAGTTTGGTTCCGATGGGCAGATCTACCGTAGAATACCGCAGTGATTTGTGCGCACGAAAATTGAAACATAAACGCACGGGTTTTAAAGCATTTCGCACGAATCTAAAAGAAAATCAATGGTGATTAAACCCGTCGAACTGAGGTAGGTCCGATGCCCATCGGACCTACACTCCTTCCATTGTAAATTAGTGCAATCCAAATTAATGCAATAGATTTTTTTTATTATTGCCGGGTGAAATGAAATCCAATTAGAACAAAAATGATAGAACACTTTCCTGTTTCACAAGCTCTTAGTGTCCTCCGAAAAATCTTTGTAAGTTGCACCTGTTAAACTGCCTCATTTTTTACCCTTTATTTTTCAAATTAGTCATTCAATTAGATAGACTATCGCTTTGCAGTATATAATGCCAAGACACGTTTTTTTCTTCTTCTTCTTCTTTTTCGGTTGTTGGTCTTCCAACCATTATTACAGGAAATCATGACAGAATCCATGCATCGCAGCAGATGGTTACATATGAAGGCGAGGCAATCAAGAGATGGTTGAACGGAGGACATAACACATCACCTATGACAAATTTGTGCTTCCTCATCATGATCTGATTCCAAATCATGTTCTTCGTCTGCCGTCCAGGAATGGGCTTGAACAGCCACCAACAATCTTAATCTGTCATATATACGGTTCAAGTGTAATGAAGTTTGTTAAGATTTGGTGGGCCACTCTGGTTATGATTGAAATAGTGTTTGAGTGAAAATATTTGATTAATAAAACCAAGTTTCCAAGTATATTTATATATTCTCATTAGTGAAATTCCCTCATAAACATTAATACTGGCAAATTTCTTGAATTATATATACCTCGTGACTTCGTAAATGTTAATTATTTCTTGAATTATATGGATGTGTAA
>JAJGRW010004030.1:0-14824 GCA_025461045.1 Carex parvula | reverse complement strand
GTTGTATTTATTTTGAATTAGACTTAGAGTTATTTTTTTAGATTGTTTTTTTTTCTTTTAAAATTCGGCAGAGGCATTTTTTTTTTTTTGAAATTCGGCAGAGGCTGAAAGCCAGAGGCTTGCCTTGTTTTTTTTTTGTTTTTCTTTTCTTTAATTTAATTTAGATTTATGTTAGATTTGGATTCAATTTAGATTTAATTTAGATTTAGATTTATATTCAATTTAGATTTAGATTGTTTTTTTTAATATGTGAAGTTATTTACATTTATTTTGAATTAGACTTAGAATTTTAAAATTTGAATTAGATTATTATGAATTAGACTTAGAGTTATTTTTTTAGATTATTTTTTTTTCTTTTGAAATTCGGCAGAGGCATTTTTTTTTCTTTTTCTTTTCTTTAATTTAATTTAGATTTATGTTAGATTTGGATTCAATTTAGATTTATGTTAGATTTGGATTCAATTTAGATTTAATTTAGATTTACATTTATATTCAATTTAGATTTAATTTAATTTAGATTTAGATTGTTTTTTTTGAATATGTGAAGTAATTTACATTTATTTTTTTGAATAGGTTTAAAAGATGACATCTCCTACTCACGATGAGAATTTAGATTTTGGAGCGAGAATGTCACAAGAAATTTTTGGCCCACCTATGCCACCACCTAATTATCCACAAAATTATCCACAAAATTATCCACAAAATTATCAAAGAAGGGATCAAACGCTAGATTTAAATTATCAACAACGCCCCCAAATGTATGCACCGTATTATACTTCAAACGATCCAAACATGTATATTCCACAAGAAACACATCAACCGACACCACCATATGCATATGGAGGCACTTCTTCTGTAGCATCGAGTCAAGTCACCCCCCCTATAGAAGGTACTCCGTCGAGAAGTGTCACTGAAATTGAAGAAGAACCAATCCTTCCTCCGACAAGTGTCCCCCCAGAACAGCCGTTGGTAAAGAAGACTAGAAGAATTCCTGAATACAATCAACCGTGGATCAAATGGTACAAGGTGACCACAGATGAGAACGGCCACATGCATACCCTTGAATGTAAGGTAACAAATTGGAAGAAACCGTTTTTTGTGTATAAACAAAGTAGTGGTATGACCAGCTTTAAAAGACATGTCGAAATGCACCAAAGGAAGGGTGAGGTTCCAAGTAAAAATGTTGGACCGAGACAAATCCAAACCCTTATGAACGCGGATGGTACTAGAACCAACCCAAAATACGATGAATAAAAAATGCTTAGTGAATTGGCCCGGTACATTACCCACAAAGAACAACCAATAAGCATGGGTGGTTGTATGAGTTTTGCCCGGTTAGTCATTCGGGGTTGTGCTCAACCAATGTACAAGAGGATCCATCATAGAAAGATGGTTGGTGAAATTAAAAACCAGTTTACCAGAACAAAAGATGAGCTCCGAGCTATATTTGCATACCAACAAAATAAGGTCTCAATTACCTCCGATATATGGACTGCCGGTAAACATGGCCTTGGGTACTCTTGTGTTACCGGCCATTGGATCGATGATCAGTGGTATTACAAACAATGATATTAAGTTTTCGTGTGTTAGATTCCCCGCACTCAGCACATGTAATTTTCAAATCCATTATTGAGGTGTTACAAGAGTATAACCTTAAGAGAGATAGGGATAACAAGATTTTTTCTATTTCATTCGATAATGCTAGTAACAATGTAGCTTCCATTGAGATTTTTAAACAGTCACTAAACCCGATTATGAATGGTGCAATGTTTCACCAAAAGTGTGTTTGCCACATACTTAACCTCGTCGTGAAGGCGGGCCTTAAAACAGAAGCCGTAAGAGATTTGATCAATAAATTAAAGGATTGTCTGTCCCATATTGTTTCAAACCAAGAAAGAAAACAACGGTTTGGTTTGATGTGCGTCAACTATGGATTGAGCAAGTTGAAAGTTCATTGGGATATAGATACCCGTTGGAACTCTACCTATAGGTTTCTGAACCGATGCCTTCCTTACAAAGCCGTCATAGGAGAGTTTTTGAGAGGCTCCACCCCGAGGGAATGACATTGGAGCCCAGCCTCGACGAATGGGACCAACTACAAACCCTGAGTAATTTCTTAGGAACCTTTTTTAATGCAACCGTCAAATTATCTTGCTCGTACTCACAGACGGCATTTGAGTTGATCAAACATCTCTATAGCATCTCCAAGGTGTACCGTGAATTGGAACAAGCTGAAAGCAAGTACTCCACTCTCACACCGATCGTAGATGCCATGAAAGAAAAATTTCTAAAATATTGGGACTCCTGGCCATTATCGCAAGCTGCCTCAACCCGGCATACAAGAAGTATTTCACAGTCAAAATAGTTGCAGCGTACAAAGATAATCTACATTTAGACAACACCGGAGTGGAGGCATTCGTGACTTCGAAGTTCGATGAGATGTTTAACATATACCACTCAAGAATGGGTGACAACCAAAACCCGTTTTCGTCCCGTCCCGGCACTAGGTAACAATTTAAATATCTACATTATTTTAATCTTTATTATTCATAATATCTACATTATTTGTCCACTAATTTTTTAATTTTTTAATAGTTCCACTTCCAGGAGCACTAGCAGCGGTGGATTGTTAGCAGATTTCCAATCGGAGATCCAACCGCACACATCCACAAACGAGTTAGTGAGCTATTTTGCAGGGGTAAACGAAAAAGAAGATGAATTTGACATCATGACGTGGTGGAAGAGGAATCAAAGAAACTATCCAACACTGGCGATGATGGCCCGCGACGTATTTGCCGTACCCGTGTCAACCGTCCCTTCCGAAAGTTGTTTTAGTTCGGCGAACAGGATCCTCTCCGACAAACGCAGTAAGTTGGGTGCACATGTTTTTGAGAGACTTGTGTGCTTGAAAGATTGGATTGATGCTGATGAGCGCAACCAACATCGAGATCATCAAGAATCATCATCCGGAGTCGACACTGAAGAAAGCGGTACCGAGCCGCGGCCCGCGGCTAATTCGGATTCAGACGGTGCGGAAGAGAGCGAACAATGGTATATGAATCCAAACTACTAGATAGGTAGTGTCAGTATACATTTCTAACCTCTTTTAATCTTTATGGTTATTTTTTAAATTATAATTTCTAAACGTTTAAATTAGTTCTTAAATTATTCATTTTAAAGAAGAATTACTGATCACTCAAAAGAGAGCAATGTTTCTTTTAATATTTATAAACTCAGAAATGCTATCGGTTCGGACTGCAAGCGCACAATCCTTATCGAGTAGTATATACGAGGTCGATCCACAGGGAATATTGGTTCAATGCTTTGTGCGATCGAATCACAATCTTTCGAAAGGCTAGATGAAATCTGTAAATTGAGAGATGTTTGTTGATCAATGTAAATTAGGAAGCAATTAAAAGTAATTAAAATAAAGATAGAGATGAGAATTCCTAGGGTTTCGGCACACCATTGCCACTCAATCCGCCTTGACAATATATTCCTGTTGGGTCTGATTTCCTATTGTTGATTAATGAAAGACACCACATAGGTCACTGTGATTTATGTTACGCAAGAATGACAGATCTTTCACCGAGATTCTACATAGGACACTGCGATTTACCTTACGCAAATGTCTGATCTCTCAAATACCCCAAATTACTACACAGATCACTGCGATTTACTTTACGCAAGTGATGGAATTTGGTACGCGTTTTGTTGGTCTGGTTTATGGTTTCCCCGCTAAGGTTTTCTTCACATAAACCTAATAGATCTCAACGAGGCTAACTCATACAAATAGTTTCTCTTGCCATTAAAGTACTGTCACTACCCTAACGGTCTCAAACTAGATCATTGAAATTAGATGAAGAGATAGTAAATCACAAAAGCATTTTGTTTCAACAACAAGGAATCATAAACAACAGAAATATATATATCAAAACATCAAGAGTAACAAGGTTTACTGCCTAGCCCTAAGAAAATGAACTTAGCCGCGGAACGGCATAGTTACAAGCACTCCTCTCTTCTCACTTTAATCAAATCTAACCCTAATTACAAAGATAACTATTCCTTCTACCCAGGGGCCTTATATAGGAGTGTAGGGACGTGTAGAGGTTGATTGGAGGCTAAGAAATCAATCTGGAAACAGCTGTCGGCAGTTATTCCCCAAAAGACGCCTTCGGTTACGGACCGTATCAAGGTAATACGGACCGTATTGAGACCTTGACGGTTAGGGTTTAACTTCCAGCGCTATCTTCTGGGTCTGTGCTATGCCTGGTCCGTATTAGCCAATACGGACCGTAACAGAGACTTAGTCGATAAGCGTCGCTGATCCGATTGACCCGATTCTAACTCCATTTGATGTAAAATAGTCTCAAAACCTGTATTCTGCAATAAAACATAAAGAAGGGTGACAGTAGCCTTTTTCTCTAATAAAGTAAACATAAGTGTGAGAAAATATGCAAAACCTAAGCCAAAACCCTACGTAAATCATCGTTATTTTGACTCTGATCACGCCTCCCAACTTGAATTGTTGCTTGTCCTCAAGCAATGACATCCCAGCTGGTCAAATATCTGGTCTAGGTTAAACCATACAATCTCAAGGTCTTGTTAAAAATTTAAATTAGGACTTATGTTTGGTACAATTGGCATGACAATAAAAATTTAGAACTTCTAAAATATTCATGATCTCTCCCTTGAACAATTTATTCACCCCATGATTGACCTCATTATGCTTACCCTAGAAAAATTATTATTGAACAATCTACTTCACAAATATCCTTAAAATTGAGAGTATTAATTTCCCCTTCGATTATAAATGGATCCCTTCCAATCAATAGGAATTCTAATGATATAAATTTTGATTTTCCTTCCTAATTGATTGGAGCAAAGTATGACAACTAAGTGTGTTGGTACTTGTGACTATTTTTGAAAAATTAAATATGTACAAGAATTAAAATTTGAGAGGTTTTCTCGAGCCTATTGTAACCAATCTTGCGTAGGCACCCGTACTCTTTTTATCCTCCATCTTTTATTCTATTTTTTTTCTTTTTCTAGATTTTTCTATTTTTTTTTTTTTTGATTTTTCTCATTTTTGATTTTTTTTGTATTTTTCTATTTTTCTGAAAGGTAAAATAAATATTTTTGTGTCACAAGCACCATGATTACACACAATTTCAAGTATTCATTCATACAAGAAATTATTGCATAGTTTCGCTAGGGGTCTATCTATAATAAATGGGTATTCTAAAACACTATCAAGTTTAAAAGACTTTGCAAAAATAAATTACTCAAAGATAAAAATTCTAGGGTTTGCTATTTTTGATCAACTCTCATGGTTAGCAATTAATTGTTCACTTTGAAATCACCAATAATTAGAAACTCTGAATTTTTGGTATCATGGCCAATTGTCTAAACCTTAGCCTAATTAAAATTTTAAAACAATTTCTATTTGATTAACCTAATCCTAAGGAAAAAATAAAAATGCAAGCTAGCTAAAAAGCTCAATTTAATCATTCTAGGATTTTTGGTAAAGCCTCCAACCCTAGTCAAAAATTGAGTAAAACTACTAGCACCTAAGAATTTAAAATGCGAAAATTTTAAGGATACATTGGTCAATTTACCTTCTACCCCCCGAATAAAATTGAGCATTGTCCCCAATGCTCGAGAGATAAAAAAAAAAATAAAGGAAGTAATAAAGTAAAAAGACCAGGAAAAGATACAACTCACTGCACCTCAATCCTGAGGTGGTGGAGGTGGTGGTGGGTGCTGGATCTCCTTGTAGAATGATGGGTCGAAAAGTCTGTAGAGCAGTGGCTGGTACTGGAGTCCGGAGTCGAGGGCGAACTGGTAGTATTGTTGATTAAGGTAGCGCGTTTACTAGATCTCGCGCCTACCCCCGTCAACGTTTCTCCGGATCTCCTCCACATTGTTGCGGGCTTGATTGACCTTTTTCTTAATCCCCTGCCTGCTCTCTCGCGAGCGTGTGGCGAGATCTTAAAATTCAGGTTCATCCATTGCATAGCTTGGGTGAACTGATCATATTCACTTATAGGGGCATCGGATGGTGCAGAGAGGAAGGCAGCGGCGGCTCCAAGGAGAGGCAGTGATGAGTGCGGTGGCGATGGTGATCGGCGGCAAGGAAGTGGGCTTGGTCTTTCTTGGCAAGGAAGGAAGAGGGAAGAAGAAGAGAGATAGAGGGAGAGAGAATAGAGAGAGATTTAGGAGTTCAAACCAAAGGATTTAACAGTTATGAGATGTGATTCTCGCGGGTTTTCAAATGTCTCTTTGTTAACGAGTTCGCATTTTCTAAATTAGCTGTCATTCGGACCGTATTGGGTGATACGGTCCGTATCCGATTTGTTATGTGTAATACCGATAACTGCCTTCAGTCTTAACTTCTTTGAATACATACCGTATTGGGAAATACGGGCCGTATTCACCACCTCTCTTTTTACTTTCCTTCTTTCACCCTGTATCCACTAATATGATCCGTATTGATTGATACGGACCGTACCAGAGGGTATTTTCCTGTCTTCTGTGGTGTCTTTGATCGAGTACTTCCTCTGATATGTTCACCTAATCATAGGAAAAAAGGTGGATATGAGTTGTTTCTCTGTTAAGGTCTTAAATAAACTATAAATAAATATTATGAAAAATATAGAAATGGCCTTGGGTTGCCTCCCAAGAAGCGCTTGTTTAAAGTCATTAGCTCGACCCCTTGTATTATTGAGATTTCGGATGAATCGCGAACTATTTTATCTTCACCTTCCGACCATGGACCGCATCGTAGTTTTCCCAAGAACTTTTTGGTGCGATAATGTTGAGAACTGTTGGAAGAGGCCTTGATTCTATGATTGGAACTTTGGTTTCTTCCGGTTTGATAGAAATTGAAGTCAACAGAGGATCGAAAAACTTGTTTTCATGCGGTTGTGTGTGCCAACTCTTTTCTAATTCTTGCATTTCCTCCATTGTCTCATCTTCAAGTAGGATGCGGTACATGGGGATGGTCGGGCTAAGGCCTTTGATGTCATCTATTTTGTCGCCAATAGCCTTTCGGTGCATCTTGAGTATGTTGACGAGCTTGTTGGATTGAACATTATCGAGTCGAGAACTGACAATCACCGGGTAGGTTTGGTTGGGTCCCAGGAATTCGTAACGGAGGTTGGATGGAAGAGGTTTGAGCTCGAGTTGTGGATGAGATGTTGTCTTCTCTCTTTTCTTCACTTTGCTACTGACCGTGCTAGGCGACACGGATTGCAGAATTTTAGATTTGGCAGATTCTTCCTCTTCTTTTGTTATGACAGTGGCACAACTCGCGCAAGTTGGTGGTGTATTGCTCGAGTTGCCTTTCATCATCTTCCCCTCTAAAAAGGTTGTCCAATTCCTCCATACCCATGGATTCTCCCAATTCATCATATGAATATTCTTCCTCTTCAAATTCATCCGTGATACTCAAACTGAAGACACGATCAATGTCAGCGTCATCTTCCTCTCTAAAAAGGTTGTCCAGTTCCTCTATACCCATGGGTTCTCCCAATTCATCATATGGATATTCTTCCTCTTCAAATTCATCTATGATACCCAAATTGAAGACACGATCAATGTCAGAAGGGTATTTCAAAGCTCTGTTTATGTCGTAGACCGCCTTGTCTTTTCCGACATTCAATGAAATTTTCCCGTTCTTAACATCAATCATTGCTCCGCATGTGGCGAGGAATGGCCTTCCAAGGATGATTGGAATGTGTTCATCTTCTTCCATGTCAACCACAACAAAATCTCCAGGTATCCAAAAGTCTCCAACTTTGATCGGTACATCCAGCAACACCCCTTCAGGATACCGAATTGATCGATCAGTCAGTTGCAGTGCAATTTGTGTTGGTGAAAGTTCTCCACATTCTAATTTGTCAAACACTGCCTTTGGCATTAGACTCACACTTGCTCCCAGATCATATAAAGCCCTCGTAAAATTTATCGTGCCAATTGTGCACGGTATCGAGAAGCTTCCCGGATCTTTCAACTTTTCCGGTAATTTGCTTTGCACGAGCGCACTACATTCCCGATTGAGCGGAATTGTTGAGAATTCTTGGAGTTTGTTGCGATTTGAAAGGATCTCCTTCAGAAACTTAGCATACGAGGGTATGCTTGCAATTGCCGTCAGTGAAGGGGATTGTGACTTGTAGTTGCTTGAGCGTCTCCATGAATCTCGCGAATTGTGGCTCCATCTTATGCTTGGCTGGCCTTGGAGGGATGGCAGAGGTGGCTTGTAGGGTGGTGGTGAAATGTATTCAGGTTCGGGTTGTCGCTCGTCTCCACCTACGGTGTCATTCTGCTCCTCATAAGGTCTGCCTGCATTTCGAATACGGGCGACTCTAGTTGTTGCAGCTCGTATTCTTCGAAATGTGATGGCTCTGCATGTATCTCATCGGAAGTTAGATCGGGCATAGGAGGTCCCTTGTAAGCTGTGCCGCTCCTTAGTGTGATGTTCTTGCAACTCTCTTTAGGATTTTCTTCCGGTTGGCCCGGAAATTTGCCTTTTCCGCGTGTGATGCTTGAGAGTTCTTTTGCCATCTTGGAGATGTGACCCTCCAAGTCCTTGACATGGCTAACTAAGGTTTTGACCGTTTGCGTGATTGCGGCGTTTGTCTCGTCTTGCTTCTCTAGGAATCTCTCCATTAGTGATGTGATATTAGGTTGCTGTGGTTGGTTGCACTGCCTCGGTTGGTAGTTCGGTTGACATGCAGCAGGTCTTTGATTGTTTGCGTATGAGAGATTTGGATGGTTTCGGTTATTCGGATGGTACGAATTGTAGGCGGGCTGAGGTCGAAAGCTGTTGTCGATGGCGTTTACTTGCTCTGTTTCTTCCTCAGTTTCCGTTACATTCATACATTCGGTCATCTCATGCGCTTCTCCACAATAGCCACATGTTGTTGCGGCATTGACTGCTGCTACCGTTCGCTGCTTGGTCTGCTTGTTGAGTGCTAGTTGCAAAGCATCGATCTTTGCGCTTAGCATGGATATTTCATCTACTTTGTGTATGCCAGGTGCTGGAGTTGGCTTCTTGCGCTCAGGGATCCAGTAGTGTTGGTTGATTGCAATCTCTTCAATTAGGTTGTAAGCCTCGTCAGGTTCCTTGTTCATGATTGCTCCTCCTGCAGAAGCATCAATAAACAACCTATCGGTAGGGTTTAGACCACTATAAAAAGTTTGAACAATCAACCATCTTTCTAGACCATGGTGTGGACAACACCTTAACATATCTTTGTATATATCCCATGCTTCACACAATGATTCACCATCCCTTTGTTCAAAATTAGTAATTGCTTTTCTAAGCCTCGAAGTTTTGGATGGTAGAAAATATTTTGCAATAAACACATTAAACAATTGGTCCCAAGTTTGAATGGAATTGGCCGGTAAGGAAAACAACCATGCTCTTGCTTTATCTTTTAATGAAAATTGAAATAGCCTTAGCCTGATCGCTTCATCGGTAACTCCGTTGATCTTTATCGTCTTGCATATCCCTAGGAAGATTGACAAATGAAGATGTGGATCTTCATGTGGAAATCCTCCAAATTGCTGTTGCGAAACCATATTTATGAGAGCATGTTTGATCTCAAAATTACGGTTCGTAACAGTTGGCGGGTTTATACTAGAATTAGGATCATTCGCGCGCGGTACGCAATAGTCTCGTAGAAGTTTGGGTCTTGCTGCATCGTGAACTCCATTATCACCATTCTGTCTTCCATTGTTAATCGGTTCGTTCGGTGGGATATTCATGTTGATCGAATCTGAGTCCTCTTCGTTTTCAGAAGTACTTGATGAAGAACTATGATTGGTTCTTATCGGTGATGTGGAAGCGAATTGTCCTCTCCTACTAGCAATCCTCTCGGATCTTCGTACGGATGATTCGGCCAGCGTGCAGTGTCCTAAAAAGAAAAGAAAATCTGAAAATTTAAACTAAAAACTGAAAATAAAAAGAAAAATAAAATAAAAATGAAATTGAAAATAAAAGAAAAATAAAAATACAGAAAATAAAAAGAAATCTAGGCGTTTCTAATTAATTGGATTCAATGGTCAAAGCAAGGACGTCTTGCGAGGCCTTGCTCAATGAACCGTTATTCCCCGGTAACGGTGCCAAAAAGCTTTGATCACTCAAAGAGAGCAATGTTTCTTTTAATATTTATAAACTCGGAAATGCTATCGGTTCAGACTGCAAGCGCACAATCCTATCGAGTAGTATATACGAGGTCGATCCACAGGGAATATTGGTTCAATGCTTTGAGCGATCGAATCACAATCTTTCGAAAGGCTAGACGAAATCTGTAAATTGAGAGATGTTTGTTGATCAATGTAAATTAGGAAGCAATTAAAAGTAATTAAAATAAGATAGAGATGAGAATTCCTAGGGTTTCGGCACACCATTGCCACTCAATCCGCCTTGACAATATATTCCTGTTGCGTCTGATTTCCTGTTGTTGTTTAATGAAAGACACCACATAGGTCACTGCGATTTATGTTACGCAAGAATGACAGATCTTTCACCGAGATTCTACATAGGACACTGCGATTTACCTTACGCAAATGTCTGATCTCTCAAATATCCCAAATTACTACACAGATCACTGCGATTTACTTTACGCAAGTGATGGAATTTGGTACGCGTTTTGTTGGTCTGGTTTATGGTTTCCCCGCTAAGGTTTTCTTCACATAAACCTAATAGATCTCAACGAGGCTAATTCATACAAATAGTTTCTCTTGCCATTAAAGTACTGTCACTACCCTAACGGTCTCAAACTAGATCATTGAAATTAGATGAAGAGATAGTAAATCACAAAAGCATTTTGGTTCAACAACAAGAAATCATAATCAACAGAAATATATATATCAAAACATCAAGAGTAACAAGGTTTACTGCCTAGCCCTAAGAAAAGGAACTTAGCCGCGGAACTGGCATTGTTACAAGCACTCCTCTCTTCTCACTCTGTAATCAAATCTAACCCTAATTACAAAGATACTATTCCTTCTGCCCAGGGACCTTTATATAGGGATGTAGTGGACGTGTCGAGGTTGATAGGAGGCTAAGAACTTAATCTGGAAACAGCTGTCAGGCAGTTATTCCCCAAGAGCACGCCTTCGGATACGGACCGTATGAAGGTAATACAGATCCGTATTGAGACCTCGACGGGGGGTAGGGTTTAATGCTTCCAGCGCTATCTTCTGGGTCGTGCTATGCCTGGTCCGTATCAGGCAAAGACGGACCGTAACAGAGACTAGTACGATAAGCGTCGCTGATCCGATTGACCCGATTCCTACTCCATTTGATGTAAAATAGTCCCAAAACCTGTATTCTGTAATAAAACATAAAGAAGGGTGACAGTAGCCTTTTTCTCTAATAAAGTAAACATAAGCGTGAGAAAATATGCAAAACCTAAGCCAAAACCTACGTAAATCATCGTTATTTTGACTCTGATCAATTACTAACAAAAAAAAAAGTTAGAACTCCGCCTATGTTATTTTACATAGCCGGTCCCAAGCCCGGAATAAAGGAGGAGGGTAACTTTTATTTTTTAATCTATTGTTTTAAAATAATTCATATTTGTTTTAAAGTAATTGATTTAAGAAATTTTTGAATAGGTTTTATTGTTTTAAATTAATTGATTTAAGATATTTTGACTTATATTTTATTTACCTATTAATTATATTTGAATTTAGATTTAGATTGTTTTTTTTCTTTTGAAATTCGGCAGAGGCTTTTTCTTTTTTTTAATTCGGCAGAGGCTGAAGCAGGCTGAAATGCCTTGTTTTTTTTTTTCCTTTTTCTTTTCTTTTATTTAATTATTTAGATTTAAATTAGATTTGGATTCAATTTAGATTTAATTAGATTTACATTTATATTCAATTTAGATTTAATTTAATTTGCATCTAAATTTAGATTTGAATTTATATTTATATTTAATTTATATTTAATTTAGATTTGAATTTAGATTTAGATTTATATTATCAATTTAAATGGAACGTTTACAAAATATATTATCAATTTAAAATGTAAACTACAAATTTCGAGATATAAATAAATTATGAAACTATATAATTAGAATGAGAGTTTGAAAATAAATTAAAATTACTCGTGTAAAGAAATAAATAATTAGACTTGTACTTAGCCAAACAATATACAAATTTTCGCAGAAATAATTTTTATATATAAGTTACAAATTTTATTTATTTAGGAATGATAAAGATGTGACTTGATAATTTTATGTATATATATATACAATATTTGATATTGAACTATTCAGATTTTAAAAGTCGAATTATAAACACGTATTAATATTCGTACCACGGTAAAAAATAAGAAAACAACAGAAAACAGAAAAAAAAAAAACCGTCTGCCCTGCCTGTTGTACCGTCTACCCGGGACGGGCACATTAACGGGCAGGGCGGACTTTTAAAAAAAAAACCCGTCTACCCGTGCCCGTTGTACCCGTACCCGTTGTGCCCGCTGCCCAAAACGGGTTCTGCCCTGCCCTGCCCGAGGTACCCGAGAGCAAATGTCTACTCCAACCTCCGTAATATTTAATTAATATTCCACGTTATCCAGCTCCAACATCTCTCAATTTAAAACATTTCATAACTACCTACACTTTTAAGTTAATTTTTCTTTATTAGTTTAAGGAACATTGTCACGAGACTAGCTCAAATATTAGTTCTGACAAATGCATTCTGAACGTTATTTTTAACGAACGCTATATCATTTTGTTTACCATTACAACTGACAATTTCTTTTTTTGAAAAAATCTATAGGCTACATTAAACAAAAAATATATTACAGGAGAGCTGTAGTAGTAGCAGCATGCAAGCACAAAATACATTTGGTATGTGTCTAATTGTATATCAGGACACAATGAACCTATCAGTCATAGACCTACCAGTAAGACTCATCATCCTTACCAGTACATATAAATAGACACTCTATTGCAAAACACTACTATAGAAAAAGAGATTGCAGACGGACATTACCGGAAGAGCACACGGATTTCCCTGCCGTGTATGAGTTGAGGGTGTAAAAGGTACCCTCTATACACGGATATTACCCGTGTAATCTAACGCTTTCTACACGGATTACCAATAACAGCCGTGAACATACACCTGCCTGTGCCGCTCTCCATTAACCGAGCAAAACGGATATTACGTAAACGACCGTGTACGACTACTCTTTATTCACGACAATGCAACTAAATGTCCTGTCGGTTACTTTAGCTACACGGACATTTAGTTGTATCGTGTCACCTCTCTTAACAAATCAAAAAAATAAATAATCCTTGTATCTCCGAACTCGTTCTACACGGACATTAGTCAGAACAACCGTGTCAAATTACTCTAGCTACACGGACGTTTAATTTCATATCCGTGTCCTGTCATAACTATCGTACACGGACAAATATAAATAATCGGTGTAGACACCGAAAACGATCTACACACGGGTTTTTGTTAAATAATGGGTCAATATTGTTTTCTACACGGACTTTTGATTTCATAACCGTGAAGCATTCTAACTATCATACACGACTATATACAAAGAATCTGTACTCATTCTACACGGTTGTTTGTTTAACAACGGTGTGGAATTACTGTGTTTACACGGACGTTAGTTTCATATCCGTGAAGTTCTCTTAACTACCATACACGGACTATATAAAGCATCCGTGTAGCTCTCTGTGCACATACACGGGCTTTTGTTTAAAGTAGCGTTTGCTTTGACACGGACTTAATTCACATCTGTGTAGGTATCGTAACATACACGGACAAATATAAATAATCATTGCTCACTCAACTCGTTCTACACGGGCTTTCGTTTAATATCTGTGTAGAATGTCCCATTTTTTTTCTTGATTTTTTTCATTTCTGGGCTAGCCTCCAGTTTAATTTGCTAGCCAGTTTTTCCTACAAAATTCATATACCATTCTGTTTTGCTAGCCAGTTTCCAGATAATTTGACATTAAAATATGCTTGCTAAATTCATATATACACTAAATTGTTATACAAATCCATGATGAGCATACAATATTCAGATAGAAACCATCTTGCCCAGCTACATCTACAAAGTCGATCTGCTCCTTGCTGTACGCGGTTTGCTTTGATGGTTGCTACAATTATAATTTGGTATTAGTTCTACAATAAAAGGTAGATGCAAGACAGTCGCAAATATCAATTGCTAATTTAATGAAATGGAGAATTATAAGTAAGCATAATATGAAAATATCAATTGCTATGATATAGGCACAATTAATATGAATTACACCACATCTGAAATTTGAATTGCATTCTTTCGACAAGATAAACATGGAAATCATCATGTAATATCCGCATTCCCAATCCGCCTCCTGTTGCGGCTCTACAATTTACATTTAGCGGCCTATGTTAGAATGACAATAATTTTTTGAACAAAATATGAATTATAGAAATGTGTTGTGCTCACCGGCCACCACCTCCAAGTCAACCTCTTTCCCATTTTCTTGTCCGGCTGCCAATCCTCCTTGTGTACGTTGTACAAAAGCCCTTACAAATGAGTGACTCTAATTAGCAATTCCACAATTTGTTATAATTGGGAAAAAATCAAACATAGTGAAAGAATTATTGCTAATTCGATCTTTTTGGGTTGCAAGAATCCACGACGTAAACCGCACTCAGCAAGGCACAATGATGATCAAACACCAGTTCCCCTGTGGGAGGAGAGAATTATAGGATCTTAGCATACAGTACCCAGATATTTGGCATATATATAGTGAGAACACGTGTTTGCTTGACTTGATGGTGTGATTTCAATTATTTA
>JAJGRW010004029.1:0-16907 GCA_025461045.1 Carex parvula | reverse complement strand
AAAAATACGTACTGACTCTAGCATTACAGGAATGGCTGGCATGCCATTGCAACTAGACCTAAACCAACACCAATACCATATTACAAACCAATATCAAATAATGCAAAAAATTAAAGTGGTTGAAGGCAAGGATTAAAAAAATAGTACAAACTATCTAAACCGAACTTTTTTTAGTTACCATTTGAAAAAAAAGAAATACAGAGTTCCTATACTTAGGGGCGGACGCAGGATTCTGCCTGGAGAGGCAAAATCGGATTCAAATAGCTTATCGGGTTCAACCAATTTCTGCCTGGAACGCATATATTATCTGCACAACCAATTGTACGAAATTACTATTTCGTATGTCAAACCATACCTAAAAGTGAAATTGGATATGCGCACATAATACCTTTGGGGACTGCGTAGATAATATCTGTGTACCGAGTAAAAATAAAAAATTTCAAAAAATGTAGGACAACTCAGTATTTTTTATTTTTTTAAATGGTAATTAGAAAAAAATTCGTCTATCTAAACTAGGAACAACACATCTAAATTTTTTTCTATGGTAAAAGTAGCGAGAGATTGAACCTATGCGAAAATGAATAAATGAGGCCCACGGATAATAGTCAAATTGGACAGCGAGCAGCAACTCCCATGTCTCTTTTTTTTTAATAGCAGCTTGTACAAGCGTCTCAGCCTCCGGCACATACATTGTACCTGAATGAATAGAACAAATCGATCGAACTCGACAGGAGCTTATTATAACTTGTTGAGCACACTTGATAAAAGAAAAAAACATTAAGAAGTAGCTCAATCAGCACCTCTATGCGATTTAAACAATCAATGTCTTATGTTCTTTTACAAAAGGACCCCAAAGTTCTTATATATATTACTTTTAACTTTTGTTGTTTTGGGCAACATCTTCCACCATTGCCAGCTAAATTAAAATTTCTTATGACGGTTAAATTACAATACTTATAGCATTTTACTCTAAAATATACATTAAAATCATGTCTAAGCACCTTATTATTCAAATGAGGACCTCCATTCATCCAAGGTGGATCCGCTCCTGAGCCCATTTTCGTCACAAGTCAGATCGGAAAATTAGCAACTCCACTCCCATGTCTCTTCTTTTGTAACAGGAGCTTGTATCTGGTCTTTAGCCTCCATCACATACGTTGCTCTCTTTTGATTTCCCTCTCTACGCCCTTTCTCACTAGAATGAACACAAAGGGTCCAGCTCAACAACAGCTTATAACTTGTTGAGCACGATAGAGAAAGGAAAAATGTAAAATTAAGAAGCAGCTAAATCAGAATCCCCTAGTAACTCAAATATTGAATTTGGATCCAGACTGTCTGACTAGAATTCGGGCCAATCTGGCCCGAGGTGGAATGCACATGCCCCTATAATAT
The DNA here is from genome assembly GCA_025461045.1 of Carex parvula. Lineage (NCBI taxonomy): Eukaryota > Viridiplantae > Streptophyta > Magnoliopsida > Poales > Cyperaceae > Carex > Carex parvula. The sequence goes on along the minus strand of JAJGRW010004029.1, from coordinate 15,515 downwards.
TTGTGCCAAAGCAGATCGGATGGTCCAGATCCAAACACAAGATTTGAGGTACCTTAGGAGATATGAATTCCTCAATCAGCATTCAGCACCGCTATTACTCAAATAAGAGAGCAGGTTGGGTCCGATGCCCATCGGACTCAAATTTGGGTCCGATGGGTTTCGGGACCGTCCGATTTGCTTTAAGATTCGTGCGCATGAATTTTAAAGCAGACGTGAAAGTTGCGGGCGCGAATCTTAAAGTAGATCGGACGGTCATCGAACCCATCGAACTCACTTTGAGTCCGATAGACATCGGACCCAAATTGACCTCCTCAAATAATGTGTTATGGTCTTTTATAGGAAGGACCCCAAAAATTGTATATACTGCTAATAGAACTTTCTCTCTGCTAAACGGACAAAAAAAATGGCCCGTGTCCAGGGGAAAAAAAATTAGCAGTGACCCACCCTTTTTTTTTGCCTTTAACCCTCAATTAAATTTACAAGGATTTAATATATCCAAAAAGTTTTTTCAGAATTACAGATACAAATATTATGGGCGTGCGTTATTTTCCAATATATGGAATATTGGGTTTTATTTTAATGAGGACCTTTAAGAAACTTTTGAAATCAGAACCCATGTCATATATATAACCAATTTTCATGTGCAAAGATTAACAATTCATGTGCTTACTTTTCTCTAGGACTTCTCTGCTATTTTGTTAAGGTTAATTGTTTTAGGCAACATCTACCACGATCACTAGTTAAATTAAAGTTTATGCATAAAGTCCAAGAAAAAACTCAGATCAAAACAATAAGTGGGGCTACAGAATTCTTATTGATCTACATTTTAGATTGGAAATTTTTACCTGTAGTTGTGACTTCTTAATCCTGTGTAGATCATCTCAGATTAAACTGGCCAAAACAACTAGCAACATGTTTCTATTAAGAAAATACTCCTCGTGGGACGCATCTACAGCAAGATTGTGAAGCATTTGCTGAACCTGTAAGGGTGTATCAAGTAAACATCAGTTATCAGATAATGATGATCTCTCTCTTAAAAATTATGTTTTGCTGGCATAAACGAAGATGCAGATCAGTAAGAAAAGGGACCACAATGCATCAATCTTGTCTCATTGACTTCATCGAATACAATAGAAACAAAGAAAACATACTGATGGATACTACTCGAGCCCCGTTGAACAATATTTGATATGCATGTATTACCTGGTAAGCCTACTTTGTTCTTCCTTTATAAGTTTCTTATGGTACACGATTGCTCTTTACAAGTAAAAGGAAACCATTTAAAAAATAATTTAAAATGCTATAGTGTGGATGTATTTATACCTCAGACGGTAATTATGATATATAAGCTTAGGATTGTGTTGAAAAGCCAGTGAATTTGCATGATGGAAACAGCAGTGCGAGATCATTTAATATGGCGGATTTTCATTCTTTTCCAAACTTTGTAGCCCGAATCTCAGAAATCAGGCGTCGATACTTCCCATACTTTCGAAAATGCCTCTCCAGGTGGGGACAACCTATGATCCATAGTTCATCGAGGCTATGTAGCCGCTGCAACAGACCTTCAGGAAGAACCCTCATCTTTGGGAACTTTCTTATGTGAAGTATCTTCAGTGCTTTAAGCCCTTCCATTCCTTCTGGAAGATATGCCAAGTTGGGCAAGTCATAAATGCTGAACTCTTCCAAATTGGTGAGGCCTCCTATGCTCGATGGTAAGGAGTTCAAGCTTTCGCATTTAAATATTCTCAACTGTTTGAGAGTAATCATGCTTCCCAACCATTCTGGTAAGCATTGAAGTTTCGAACATTCAAAAATATAAAAATGCAATAGTCGAATAGATGTTAAGCATTTTGGAATTTCAACCAGATTTGGACACTTATTGATAGTTAGATGTTGAAGTACTGGTAATAGCACTTCTGTGATTGACCTCCCAATTAGTGACTCCAGTCGTGATCCAAGAAAGTTCTGACAGCAAGACACCCAAATTTGTCGTAGGCAGTTCAAACTTCTGAACTCTTCTTTTGGCCAATAAATAAGATTGTTACATCCATGAATTTCGAGATTATCGAGAAATGTAATACACTTCCAGAACCACAAGGATGTACTTAATGGAATATTTGACACGTCCCTCAAAATCAGCCGTCGACATTTTGTTGAAGTTACACTCGCCTCCTCCTCATTTGCACCTACCGGGATAATACTGTTGTATTTTTTCAAAACTAAATTGTTGAGAGACTCCCATGGTTGAAAAGAAAGAGATTCATCTCCACCATGGCTCTCAAGTAAGAGGTTATGCAATGTAGTTAATCCTGTTGCAAAGCATGATAAGTTTTTATTTCCTTTAACAGTCATGTTCATAAGCGAAGGTACAATAGGCATTGCAGTCAGCTTAGGGCAATTGGTGATTTCCATTGTCTTTAGTTCGGGAAAAGCTAGTGATGACTTGTTGCCAACTTCACCTTCCCACCAGCTGCATAGATTTGGCATTTCAGACAATACCATTGTTTTTAATGATGGAAAAGGTACTCGGACATCTTCACCACCTTCAGCACAAGAAAATGTACAATTGCAAAGATACCTTAGTTCATCCAAATGTTTTAATTTGAGAATACGAAGAAAAGGTAGTGTTTCTATTTGTGGTATTTTCTTGCACTCTCTAAATTCAGTTATATACAGCTCAATTAGATTTTCTAGCATCTGCATCCAGACTGGAAGCTTATAACCATCGTACAACGTGACATGTAACACCTTTAACTTGTTGCAAGGTTTTAGAGCATTCAACACTTCAAAATCGTAGTTCGGAGCATTTGATTCTCGTTTATTGGGAACAGATCTTGTAAAATGGTTTGACATACCCCAACATAATGCCAAATCATCCAGATTTTGTTTAGCTATCAAATTTGCTTCACGTGCATCTTCAGTATTAATTTTCCTTAGATTGTAAAGATGCAATTGGCCATGGAGATTATTCAAGTTTTTTAGCTCCCCAATACCATTATCGGCATCGGTGCCTACAATGTAAGTTGTCAATATTTGCAAGCAATTTAGCTGTCCTAAACCTTGTGGACTGCTTCTTAAATTATAACAGCTTTCCATATAGAGATGCCGAAGGCTACTCATATATCTCATACCTTCAGGTAGTTTTTCAAGATGGAAACACTCGGAAAGCCTCAGGGTCTGCAAGAGATAGAGAGTGCTTATTGCTTCAGGTAGTGATGTAATTTTATAGATAGAAAGCTCCAGATATCTCAGATGTTTCATCTTTCTGGGTGTTAAGATAGTTTTCTCAATACGCCTGCCATTCAATTCTAATATACGCAGAATATTTGATTTTATAAATCCAATATTTTTCACATAGTTAGAATCATTATGGGAAAAAATGAGGCTCCGGATAGAAGGGAAGCAACCAATGGCTTTGTTAATATCTAAGGGAGTAGTCTTTGCTGAAATATGGCGGACATCAATCATTGGTTCGTTAAGTTCTGCTGGAACTTCTAATATGGAGAGACATTTGGCATCCATGATCCATTGAGCAAGGTCATGCATCAGATCATGCATTTTGCACTTGGTTTCAGAGGAGTGTCCATCTCCCTCTTGTTCTTCAAAGTCATCTCTCCACCATGTAATATGGTTGGGACAAACTTGCCTAACATCCTGGAAAAATGACCTCCAAGCCAACTCATTAAAAATATCATCGCCTCTCATTTCAAAGCGACCTGATCCATCAGATGGAATAAATCCATTTGCCATCCAAAATTGGACAGTATCTCCTTGTCCATCTCATAATCCTTGGGATATACTGCACAGAAAGCGAAACACTGTTTCATGTATGAAGGTAAGTGGTCATAACTTAGCCTCAATACCGGCAAAACCAGATCTTTACCTGGCCTTTGTTCCCAGATCATGCTTTCCTCGAATAGTGCATTCCACTCTCGCATCTCAGACTTAAAACTCATTAAGCTACCTAGTGTATTAATAGCCAATGGCAATCCCCAACAATTCTGAACCATCTTTCTACCAATTTCAACCAACTCTTGGCATTCCTTTACCCCCTTGCTAAATGCTCTTTTGTGAAACAAGCTCCATGAATCCTCTTCACATAAGCATCCCAAATTATAACTCTCTACCGTACCCATTATAGTAGCCACTCTGCCGCTCCTTGTGGTAACTATTATAGCACTCCCCGAATCACCACAGTTTAACAAAGTTCTCAGCCGCTCCCACTCATCGACATTCTCATTCCAAACATCATCTAGCACCAGAATATATCGTTTTCCACTTATAACATTGCGTAGACGCCTCTGGAGCAATTCCATGTTGTCAATAGGAAGATTGCATTCCCTCTCAACCAATTCAATGATTGATTTAATAAGATTACCAATGTTAAACTCTTCAGACACACAAACCCATAATGGTAAGTTGAAGTATTTATTCACTCTAGGATCATTGTACACTAGCTTAGCAAGAGTGGTCTTGCCGAGCCCACCCATGCCAACTATCGGAACAACTGTAAGATCATCACTTTCACACCCTTCGAGCAATAATCGCACTACCTTCTCTTTATCTTCGTCCCTTCCCACAACTTTTGATTCAACCACAATAGAATCAGTTTTTATTCGATTGGCCACTGGCAAACTCCGGCCATGAACAAAACCAAACCTCCCCATCTGGACAACAAGACCTTCAACCCTCCCCACAACTTTCTTCAACTTCCCACTCATCTTATAGCGAAGCAGAGCAGGACTTTCAAGAGAAAAGAAGGCACTTACATTGCTAACCTTATGGCCACGTCTCACGGCATCCTGGCGCAGCTCCTCATAACAAAACTCATCGAGCAGATCATCAGCCTCATAAGCAGCTGATTCGAGCTTCACAAGCCAGGATTTCACGGCCGTGTTAGAATTTGCTTGTTCCTCAGCATCGGGAAGTATAGCCTGGATTTCGAGAAGCATGTTGTGGAGCCTCTCACGCTGGTCACTGATACCCCACATCTCCCCGATCCGCTGAAACAGTGAATCTGCCGCTTTCCTTAGTACGACTGGAATCAAAGCTGACAGCAGTAAATCTGCCATTGGTGGTTTGGAAGGTACCTGAATTGACAAGGAGTGCAAAAAAGGTTGATTTTTACCTCAAATTTGGGAGTAGGATGGTTTTTGAGAGAACAAAGGATTTGTTCACAAGAAATGGGTTGTTGATTGCAAATGCAAATTGGGACTTACTTTACCAGAGAGAACGTGTTAGGTTTCCCCTGAGATTAATCAGATCATAGGCTGATGAATAAATAATATATATATATCACTATCAGTTAAAATCAAGTATAGATAAAAACCCAGATTATTAGTGGTAGTTGCTGATGCATCAAATTAGGCAGCACGTTACTGACAAGAGAGAGATCCATCAACAGACCCAGATATCAAACGAAGGGAACTAGTCACTCCAAAATATAGACTTAAGTTGCCACAGAGAAACCAAACTAGTGGGCACAAAGATATAAACAGTTCAATAACCTTGATTCCTGAACCACCAATGGAAAAATAATATAGCTGAAAAACTTAAACAGAACCCAACAGAAAGCAAAAGCAAGGAATTTAAAAACAAATGCCTCAAAGTTTTCAAGGGGGAATTTCATGTATACCCCTCAAAAACTTGGAAATTACATATTTTTCGCTCTAAAATTCATAATATCATATTTACCCTTCTAAACTTCAGAAACTCACAAATTTACCCATTTTAATGTCTTTTTTTTTTTATTAAAACTCATTTTAAATTTATGAAGTACCCATGCTATTCTTCATTAAAAAATAAAAAATACGTAGCATGTTTTAGAAAAATGTCAGTTTTCTAATTGGTCGGTTTGTAAGGGCAAATAGTTAGGTTATTAAAAGTTTCAGAAGGACCATGAATTTGTTTACAAGAAATGGCTTGTTGATTGGAAATGCAATGTGGGATATACTATGCAGAGAGAACGTGTTAGGTTTCCCCCTGGTCCAAATGTATATATTTTATTATTTTATATTTTGACGGTAGATGAATAAATAATATATATATATATAGAGAGAGAGAGAATGGCTAATATACAAACGTTTGTTCCTGGGCTTAAGAACAAACGATTTGGTTCTCTGATTTTCAAAGTCCAAACAGTCGATCCAAACCGTTAGATATTCAATCTATATTAAAATGTGCTTGGAGACCAAATTTTACATTTTTTTGGAATTTTTTTTACTATTTATTAAGCTGGTTTGAAAGCCGCTGTTTTTCAATGCTGCAGAAATTTAATAAAAACATCGGTTTTCAAACCAGCTTAATAAATAGTAAAAAAATTTCAAAAAATGTAAAATTGGTCTCCAAGCACATTTTAATATAGATTGAATATCTAACAGTTTGGATCGACTGTTTGGACTTTGAAAATCGGAGAACCAAATCGTTTGTTCCTGAGCCCAGGAACAAACATTTGTATATTAGCCACTCTCTCTCTCTCTCTATATATATATATATAGAGAGAGAGAGAGAGAGAGAGTGGCTAATATCAAAACGTTTGCACCAAGCCTCTCGTGCAACTAAGTTGTTTTCGGATTTTCAAAGTCCAAACGGTCGACCCGAACCGTTAGATGTTCAATCTATATTAAAATATGCTTGGAGACCAAATTTTACATTTTTTGGAATTTTTTTGCTATTTATTAAGCCACTTTGAAAATTGCTGATCTGGGTGAACAGTAAAAACAGTGCAACTAAATTCTGGACTATGTGATCAGCAATTTTCAAAGTGGCTTAATAAATAGCAAAAAAATTCCAAAAAATATAAAATTTGGTCTCCAAGCAGATTTTAATATAGAGATCACATCTAACGGTTCGGATCGACCGTTTGGACTTTGAAAATCCGAAAACGACTTGGTTGCACGAGAGGGCTTGGTGCAAACGTTTTGATATTAGCCACTCTCTCTCTCTCTCTCTCTCTCTATATATATATATATATATATATATAGGAATTGGCTACGGTGCTACGCGTAGCATAGAGGGCCTCCATGCTACGGCTCAATAATTTGAGTTTTCAAAATCCTAACGGTTGATCCGACTCGTTCAACATGATCTCCATATGAATATGTACTTGCAAACCAAATTTGACATTTTTTAGAATTTTTTTACTATTTTTTAAGATAGGTAGAAAATCACTTAATCTGAATGGTACAGAATTTTCAGATGAAGTGATTTTCTACCTTCTAAAAAAATAGTAAAAAAATTCTAAAAAATGTAAAATTTGGTTTGCAAGTACATATTCATATGAAGATCATGTTGCACTGTTCGGATCGACCGTTAGAATTTTGAAAACTCAAATATTGAGCCATAGCACAGAGGCCCTCTATGCTACGCATATCATATTAGCCAGATTATATATATATATATATATATATATATATATATATATACTAGTATCGTGCCCGTGCGTTGCAACGGGATATATTATAAGAGAAAATATTCTCATACAAAATGATATATTTTCATAAAAAATAGATCAATAAAAAAATAATTATTCAATAATAAAAGAATAGACCAATGTATTCTCATACAAATAAGAGATGCAAAAGATGCATGTAGATATCTGAAGAGGAGAAATAAGGAAACGAAGAAAAAATTCGCTAAAAGCCAGATAATTGTTATCAAATATCCTTTCCTACTAATTATAGAAAACTCATAGCCATACTTCTTTCCGAGAAGCGCCAACAATCCATCTAATGAGTTTAAGAGTAGCTTTATCTTCAGGTGGCAATGAAAACCTATGGACAATTTCTTCCCCTATGCCCAATTCCCTCTTTGCATGTTTTTATTATAATAAGGATCATAAAAATGGAGAAAGAAAAGAGAGGAATCTCTATATGCATTTATAAGTAATCTAAGGGCTCAAAATAGAAAATTATACTTCAACTGTTTCTATTAACATCAGACTGTTATATAATGCCAAAATAAATTGTCATATAAATGTATTGTAGCTCACCAAACAAAACCTCCGTGTGGAAACATGCTGGTATCTTACATATACCATTAATTTAATTGGATCTCATACGCCTACTGCACATCATCTGCCATAAATTTCAATGGAACGGGTTAGGATGCATGCATGCATGCATGCCAGCTTATTGTCTATTGGCAGTCACAGTTCAGTTCAGTACCTGTGTAGAAGCTTCTATTTTTTTTATTATGACCAAGTGTAGGAGGTATACCAGTAATATGCTTGTTTGTCATCATACCGAAGCCTATACTTTTCCTTAGTGTTGTTTGAAGAACCGCACTCATGTCGTCTCCTGCCAAGAAATTCATTCCAAACTCCATAACCTGACGTCAAAATAAGGCATCAAAACAAATACTTTTGGGCTTCTTCCTTTGCCAAGAAATTCATTTACCTGGTGGTCACCATCTGATGATTCACTAAGGACCCGCATGTCAGTGAGCATAGGTGGGCTTCTTCCCTTGTAAAGTTTCTTAACAGTTGCTTTGCTTTGCATGCGTGACAAACCTTGTTAGCTGCAACACAGGCATGCGGTGCACCGCCTTTAGACGTGCCATTTCCATGGCCAAAGAGGCTTGCATTGGTTACAAATGCGCCATTTCTAATAAGTAACAAAATTTGAGGCAAAATTCAAGAATGAAAGCTATACAGATAATAAAAATAAGCTACCAGATGCTCTTAATTTTACTAAAAGGTGCGCCATTTCTAATCAGTAAATAAAATCTGAGGCAAAATTCAAGATTGCAAGCTATAAAGATAATAAAAATAAGCTACCAGATGCTCTTAATTTTACGAAAAGGTGCGTAATGCTGGAGCCTTCACACCTCTCTTTAGGGCCTGAGAAGTTAAAAAGGCTTATGAGACAAATCCATTGCAAAAATAAATAAATCGAGATCTCAGACGGATAAAGGTGGAACCAGCATGTCAAAAATGTTGAAAACAAAAATGAATAAAAAACAAAAATTAGAACATCAAACTTCTCAATTCTGAATGACATTCATGAACACTATAAAGTAATGTACACACACTTCAGATCTTGTACAAGCACAGTACCAGTCTGGATACCATACCAGGTAGCATAGGGCATGTACTGGAGTATATAGAATATCAGCATACACTTTGAATTTTTAATCCTTGTTGATAATGTGTATGTTTTAGAGAGAGAGAGAGATAAAAGGAGGGAAGAAGATGACAATTTGTAGTTTTTACCAAGCTGAGTGGCGAGCTCCCAAATTTCTTGTACAGAAGTAGGTGAGTGCTCTTCAGGTACATGAATTACAATAACAACAGAACAACTATACAAGAAAGGCATCCCAGGACACCAAGCCTTTGTAGTGTCTCTTTCAGCATAAAGTGTGCTAACACCGAACTGTATTGTACACAAACAATTTCACACAAAATTCAAGTATCATACAATTAAATTTACAAATAATGAATATTGGAATAAGAAAGTTTATGTTCATACTGAATACCAATACTCTGAAGACTGAAGACACTAATTTAGAACCCCTTTAGACAGAATTACTGCAAACAACAGAAGAAGATAAATAAATATAACATTTTAATGTAGATCTTTTACCTGACTGTGATACTTAAAGCACCAAATAGGGTCGCAAGTTTTCGTGTTTGACTCAGATCTTTTACCTAACTGATGACTCAGATCTCATTCTACTCAGTCAGGGGTAGCATTGGATCTGAATTCAGGCAGCCCTTCAATCTGTTAGAAGTTATCGGATCATGACCCGCCTTAAATAAGTAAATATTTGTCGATTGGCATTAAAAAAAAACAAATTAAATGTATGACATAACATACCTTATATTTCACAAATAGTTTGAACGTTAGCAGTATAAGTGCCCAGATTGACAATAGAGATTTTACCAATTTCAACATCTAATTTTGGAACAATAAGAATAGATAATTTGACACATTCAAACTTGAAAATTGGGTGCTGACATTCACAACCTGAGCGTCTATGTTATTTACAAAATTCTAAAGATTTTGGATCCTCTGAGAGATCAAAATCAAAAGCAAATTGCAAGATCTTATGCAATTTCACAAATAAGGTTCTAGTAAGCTTTTGTGAGAGAGACCTGAGAGACGCAGACAACCAAAACCCTAACCTAGACGACTGGGAGGCGGGGACAAAAGCGTCTTTCGCCTCCTCCAATTCTCGTTCTGGAGCGATCTTGAGAGGAAAAGGAGACGCCGACTGAGATCGTCTCTCTCACTTGAAAAGTCGTGGCCTCCGCAGCAATGCAGGACATCAAAGAACAGGCAATCTTGACAGGGGGGGGATATGTTAAATGGAAGGTCTCAAGAGAGCAATTAAATTAGCACGTGAAGGATGGGGAAAGGGAAGCTTATTTGCCAAGCCCGGGAACCTTCTTTTATCCCCTCTATTTCTTCCTCGGATCTTAAGAAGCAGATTCTTATTGATGAAAAAAGCTCCGATTTGCTTCCGATCAGGCAAAAAGAGAGCGGGTTTAGGGTTTTGATGCAGCAGGAAGGAGAAGAGAAAAGGAGCGTCGGAAGGGATTGGAAGGTCAGATAAAAAATAGGCGTCGATGTGTGGCCGTATGTGTGGCGAGTAGGTTGTTAACTAAATTTAGACCTCTACACGTAAAAAAGATGTATTTAATCAAAAGACGATAAATTATTTGATTGGAGGGCTGATATTCAATCCGAAAATTCATCTTTCAATCATAGCCGTTGGCGGATCAGGACACCAACGTGCTTAATAATGGAATGGAGATATATATATATATATATATATATATATATATATATAGTAAGGCTACGGTGCTTTGCAAATTAAAGAGGGTGTTTTACTTCGGGCCACTTTTTCAATTTGCAAAACTCAAACAACCGATCCGAACCGTTCAACATGTTCTAAATATTGAAATGTGCTTGGAGACCAAATTTTACATTTTTTGGAATTTTTTTACTATTTATTAAGCCACTTTGAAAATCGCTGATCCGACGGTAAACAGTAAAAAACAGTAAAATTTTCTGGACCACCGGATCAGCGATTGAAAAAGTGGCTTAATAAATAGTAAAAAAATTCCACAAAATGTAAAATTTGGTCTCCAAGCACATTTCAACATTTAGAACATGTTGAACAGTTCAGATCGGTTGTTTGGGCTTTGCAAATTGAAAAAGTGGCCCGAAGTAAAACACCCTCTTTACTTTGCAAAGCACCGTAGCCTTACTCATATATAAATATATATATATATATATACATATATATATATATATATATAGAGAGAGAGAGAGAGAGAGAGAGTAGAACTAGGGTGCTCCTAAGCTCACCAAGCCCTTCGTGAGCGCGACTCTAAAACCTATCAAATTGACTTCAAACGACATTTTCAAACCGTTAGATGTTCAATCTATATTAAAATGTGCTTGGAGACCAAATTTTACATTTTTTAGAATTTTTTTACTATTTATTAAGATGGTTTGAAAATCGCTGTTTTCCAATGGTGCAGAATTTTAATAAAAACAGCGATTTTCAAACCATCTTAATAAATAGTAAAAAAATTCCAAAAAATGTAAAATTTGGTCTCCAAGCACATTTTAATATAGATTGAACATCTAACGGTTTGGAAATGTCGTTTGAAGTCAATTTGATAGGTTTTAGAGTCGCGCTCACGGAAGGGCTTGGTGAGCTTAGGAGCACCCTAGTTCTACTCTCTCTCTCTCTCTATATATATATATATATATATCACTATCAGTTTAAATCAAGTATAGCTGGCAGTGCATCATTAGCTTAAGTCAATTTTAACCTGTCCATTAAAAACCCAGATTATTAGTGGTAGTTCCTGATGCATCACATCAGGCAGCACGTTACTGACAAGAAAGAGATCCATCAACAGACTCAGATATCAAACGAAGGAAACTAGTGACACCAAACAATAGGTTAAGTTGTCACAGAGAAATTAAACTAGTGGGCACAAAGATATTAACAGTTCAACAACCCTCAACCACCAATGGAAAAATACAGCTGAAAAAACTACACAAAACACAAAGCGAAAGCAAAAGCAAGGAAATAAAAAACAAATATGCAACTACGATTAATAAATGTGTCAAAGTTCCAAACAGCACTGCTTGGAAAAACACATGATGCTACACATTAATATCCTTAATCCCATACATACAGAAATCAAATACAAAGCCATGTAATACCATAAAAATATTTTGCCTTGCAAATAAAACTAGGATCATTTTTTTTTTTTTTTAGTAATCTGGCATTGCACGCATAGCAACCGCCTGCAAAGTGCAAACATTTAAAAAAAAAAACATATATTGGTGTTATCCTAATAATGAAAAATTAAATACACCAAATTTTTTGGTTTAAGCAGCAACTTCCATAATTGCATGTGCTTTGTTAATTCCCACAAGCTTATAATTTCCTTAACTTTATATTACTTGGCCACCTCAAATTATGTAGAGGAACCCCGCCCCACCACCCCCCCCCCCCCCCCAATACAAGTACAGCTGCTGACCTTAATATTTTAGGCAGAATTATTGAAACATTCTAAATTCCCTATGTTCCCATCAAAACGCTTAAATTCCTTATTTCTCCATTTTAAATTGAAAAAAACCAATATTTTCCCATATGTTCATTGAGTCTGAAATTTTTTAAATTTAATTACTCATTTAGTTCTGTTTAATAATTGAAATACTTGTTTTTCCTATTTTTTAAATGGACACGTTCATTTGACTTGCAACACTACACCCCTTTCTTTGTGATTATGCCTAGTTTCAGCTGTGTCACCTTTGTTCCTGCTATTATTTTTAGTATTGATTAATCTTGCATCCAAGAAAATGTTTATAGTTAATCAATAATAAAAATAATAATAGAGAGAGCGACAAAGGTTGAGTGGCTAGTGCTAGGTATACTCGTAGAGATAAAACAAGTAATACAACTATTAAATACTTCTAAAGATTAATTCAATTAAAAATTCTCAGATTTCCAACTATAGGTATCTCTTCTAACCAATGTTATCAGAACCGTCCTAAACATCGACATGGTAAACTTTCATGTCAACAGTTTATTGGTCAGACTGTTGGATAACCGGTTCAACCACTGATTTTTTTTTTTTTTCCAAGCAGGTTGTATATATGCGTTTAAGTCCTTTTGACAAGGAATAATGTCACATTTACAAAATAAACCTTCTAAGTTTATAAAATTTGTTCCAGAATATGTTCCAATAAAATACTAAGGAAAGTTTCAAGTTGTATACCTCTCATCTTTAAATTGTAAGAAAATTTGGAAAAATAATAAAGAAATGAAGATCTCATTAACAACTTGAATAGGATTGTTTGTCAACTTGAATTCTAAACAAAATAGCGCAGTAGCTACAATTTGAGTGCGTATTCTCTGAGATATCTCAATTTTTCCATGACCGACGTGTATGGCTATTCAGGGATAGCGCAGGGGCCAGTATTATGTGTGCTTTGAGATTCATGCAGAACGTATATGAACAGTTGAAATTTAACAACCGAGAAGGTTATCTTTGGCAACCGTTCTCCTCAACACAGCTGATTTGGAGTGGCAGCTAGAAATGGACAAACATGGTGATTTTCCTTCCCTCTTTACTTTGTATTTCTTAAGCAGCAAAGCTTAATTGAATTTGAATTTTAGATGTAATTTTGATAATGCTGACGAGCAACAACAACAAGATCAACTGAAACATCGGAGTCGTAGCCATAAAAATATCACAATTTTTTTTGGTTATGAGAGATGACGAACCAAAGAATGAAAGGGGGTAGCACAGTTGGCTAGGAAAAAGTTTTAGGACTATTGGTTACTCAAAAGTCAAGAGTTCAATTCTCCCTCACGATTTCGCAGTCTCTGTAAATGTTTTAAAGAAAAAAAGAGGGATGACGAACCAAATATCACTACATTTTAGATGTAATTTATTCCATCTTTACTATTTATCACTATATCTTTTGTCCATGAGAGACGACGAACCAATTATCACTATATCTTTTACATAGCTGTATCTTGTGCAAATTAATAAATAGCAATAAATCGGAATCATAGCCATAAAAGTATCCAGAAAAATATTAATTTTTCCTATATATATCAACCTAACCTACTTCTATGGTTAAACCATTTGGTTTTAAGGTGATCAACTTGCTTTTCTTTGACGGCTTTCAATATAATTTTTGTTTTGTTGTTATTGTCTTGTAAAATTGCAGCCGGATATATCTTGCATGTAAGAAGAAATTTTATTTTATCATTCAAGCATACTATTTATTTTTCTCATCATTTCTTTTTTAATCTGATTTACTATTTTTTTGTTTCAATTCTCTAGCATGCAGGTTATATGACAAATGAAGGAGAATATTACGGCAGTCAAGCCAAAATTAGTGCATGGGGCGTCCCTCATATGAACCCGAATTCTCGCTATGAGGTCTCAATAACTCTTCTAAATTTGGATGGTGACCGTGTTAGATTGATAAAAGCGGGACTTCATGTATGTGATAATTTTGAATTTATATTTTCTTTACTTTTATTTGCATAAAAGTAATATAAAACTTCATTTGCCCTAAATTATTATATTTTGCTTATATCATCAAAATATCATCACTATAGAATATTTAAAACTCAGTATCAAAAGTACACACTTTATGAAATAAATTGCAATATAATTGTTGTATTATCAGTGTTTTACACTTATTTATTGTCCAACTCTATTTAGAATCGTCACAAATAATATTAGTGTCATTTCCTCTATGTTTGATCCAACCAAACCGTAACCGATACTACTAATATTACCTCCAAAGGGACAAATTTTGATTACAATTAATATAATATATTTTAAACCCTATAATAAACAATAAGCCCATTTGTTGCTTCATATTTAACCAGGAAACTAAATGTTCTTGATAAATCCCACCTACAAATATAATTTTTTTACAAACAAATTATAGTTTCATTTTAGTTTCATCGATCAAATACAATGTATGTATTTGTTTTCATAATCACAAATCTTGTACATAAAATAAATAATGCTTTAACATGTTTTAAAATTTTGTTGCGGCAGGTCTTTCCCAAATTATATCATAACAACGATTTGCGGTTCTTTACTTCGGCGAATGTAAGTTTATTATCAGTTCATTTTATTTAGAATGGGTTGTTATGAGTTATTTTCTTCTTCATATATGTAGAAAGCAATTTAATTAAATCAAAATTAATTATTGTTTTGTTAATTTTTAGGATGATGCTTCTAAAAAATATGCATGCTACAACATGAATAATTGTCAGCCAGCTTTTGTTGTTGCTAATTCATCAGTGCTTTATCCAGGTCAAGCTGTAGCTCCACTTTCTCAGTATAATGGAGAAGATCACTCTATCACACTTAGTATAAAAAAGGTAACACTGATTTCTTATAAATCTTCATGCATGGTTATAATTAGTATTTATTATCCTTTTTTTAATATATGTATAGGATCCAGTTACTGAATTTTGGGACTTTATACCGAGAAGATTTGAGCACAAGCTCA
>JAJGRW010004028.1:0-27071 GCA_025461045.1 Carex parvula | reverse complement strand
AACGTCGAGTACCTTGCCTCGAGAGATGCAACCATAATGGGCAGCCGAAATGGGCATGCACCAATCTTCCTCTGGTACACTCTCAACCAAAAGGGGTACAGGGGGTTCCAAAAGGAGGTACAGAAGTGCCTCAGAAATGCGCACTATTTAAAAGACCGACTCAGAGAGGCCGGCATTGGGGCTATGTTGAATGAGTTGAGTAGCACCGTTGTTTTTGAGAGGCCGAAGGATGAAGAGTTTGTGAGGATGTGGCAACTCGCATGTGAAGGGAATATCGCGCATGTGGTAGTGATGCCTAGTGTGAATATTGAGAAACTTGATGACTTCTTGAGCGAGTTGGTTCAGAAGAGGTCGGGTTGGTACGGGGAGGGGAAGGGGAAACCACCTTGCATTGCAAGTCATGTTGGTACCGAGAATTGCCTCTGCGGGCCCCATGACAGATGAGGGGATCATGTCTTCGAGATTAGATTGTTTTATTTCTTCAGTTATTGTTTTGGGTTCTTTGTTATGTGGTACTGGTCGATTATTTCAGAGTTTATTGGTTTTGTTTGTTCTAGAATAATTTTTAATTTAGTCGTCAAATTCATCCTCCTCTCTCCTTCTCTCTATTACAGAAAATGCACACACTTTCTCCATGCACAGAAATTTAGTTAGATGTCGGTAATCTACTTATATACATTTTAGCATTTATTTTCACTATATAACATGAAAGATAAGAGAAAGTGATGGGGGGGGTGAAATATATCATAAAAGAATAGCATAGATTTTGAAACTGCTTGGTACATTGTATTGACAATTCGATGCATATGCTAACTGAACCGAAATTATGTTTGAAGAAAGGGCTTAATGAGTTCTAGTTGGGCCTGTTCCTTATTAGTTCAAGCTCAGGCGATTGTTATTTTATAGGGCTGGTAAAAAAAGATTGTGGCTTGCTTCAGCTCAGCTCAGAAAAACGGTTGTAATTAACTTGATCGATTTCAACTCGACTCGTTATTAGTGAGTTCGAACATGACCCAGCTTAGCTTGTGTTAGTTCGGCTCGTTTCTCATGCTGTTGCAAGAAGTAGATGAAACTTGTTCTCAACTTTTTTACTCTCTCTATTTGTGTCCATCATAACTCATAAGATGATGAAGGTTATTGCAAGGAAAAAATAAAATTTGTTGCCGACTTTATGGTTTATATGCAGCTCACAACACTAAATCAACGACAGACTTTACTCGGCACGTGGATAACAGTGTTAAAAGAGCTATTAACAAGCTATCTCTCTTTCACGACTTCGCAGCTTCTTCGAAGATTAAAAAACAAAGAAAAAACAAGCTATATCGGCTCAGCTTGACTCGTCTATGATCCTAGTTAATTTTATCCATATTTACAGCAAATGAAACTAATATCTAAGTTCACCTCTAGGGGTGTTCATTGGGTCCGGTTTAGTCGGTTTTGAACCGAACCGAATTAGTTTGGATCAAACGGTTCGGTTTTCTCGGTTTAATGGTTCGATTCGGTTTGCTTTTTAAAACTAAATTATAATTTTGGTTCGGTTCGGTTTGAAAATTTTCAAAACCAAAATAACCGAAACCGACTGAACTTTTATATATTATGAATTTGGTCCGGACCGTCCGGTTTATTTCTTAATATCCCGGTTTATTTCTTAATACCCCGGTTTATTTTTTTATATACTTCGGTTAATTATAAATCAATTGCTTTAAATAAAAAAATTAATATATTTTGGTTTGAACCGAACAAACCGAAATAAAACTTTGATTCGGTTCTGTTCGGTTGCAATGCTAAATCGGTTCGGTTCAGTTCTATTTTAGAAACTGAATTATAACTTAGTTTACCTAGTTCGTTTGATTTCAACCGAACCGAACCGATGAAAACCCCTATTCACCTCCAGCTTAGAAAATAAAAAAAGGGAAAGAAATCCCTTGCCCTTTAATGCTTTACTGGTTTGAGCGTCGTATGCGACATCCCAAGTACCAATCATTGTACAAATGCACAAACGAGGAGACACAATAAGGTGGATTGAGAATTTTCCAGATTCATAAATATCTCTCAGTATGACAGTATCTCACGCCAATATATTTTATCATATCCATGAGTTAATTGACATTACCATCAATACTCGTCATCCCTATCGATGTTTTTGTTCTTAAATAATACTGGCTACCTGAAGGGGCACTCTGTTTCCTTATTCTTTCTTCACTTTGTAGTTTTTTTTTTTTCCGTTTTTATTTCTTTCAGTGCAAAACTCTTTGAACACTACTTTCCCGAATGTAAATTCTTCGTTTATCATAAAACGCAAAGACGGTGAATGGAGCCTGCGAGAACGAGCAGAATTGAATATTAATTGTATATGAATATAATTTAGATACATGTCTGATAACAATCTTATGGACTCAGCTCCTAAACACTTTTATGAACTTTTCACATACTTAGAATGAACATTAATTTGTCTATTGTGACGGTGCATATCTACCTGTGTTAACAATAAGTACAGGCAGTGGCAAATTTAGGATTTCTTTCAAGGTAGGGCACTAATCGAATTCAAATAGCTAATTGGGTTCAAACCCATTAACTTATCGGGTACACAATTACAACTCAATCCCTATAACTATGTTTATTATAAAATTTGTTATAATCATAAAATTGATTGACACAGTATTGAAATATTTTTAGTAAGCTAATTAAAAATTTATTTGGCACAATTCAAAGTGGGACTGTTTTTAGCCAATTAGCAAATTGAAATCAAAGTTTAGATAAAAATTTAACCGAAATACAAGTGTTGAATAATAAAAGACACAAAAAGTTCGGCCAACCCATTTCTTAGAATTGTAATAATAGGTCCCACCGTCATATCCTTCTTGTTCTCTTATTCTCTTTCATTCTATTTACGAAATAGAGTATCGCATATTTGAAAAAAAAAACCAAAATACACAGAATCGACCAAAACTCAGAAGGAATCAGTTCAAGAATCAGACTAACTCGAACCAGGAGTAGGCACTGTTGTTTCAAGCAATTCTCTTATAGTCTATTTGACTAATTTGCAAAACATATAATTATTGAATTTTACGATTTTCTCTATGTTAGAAAGAATGCAGGTTCAAGACAATTGGAATTGCAATTTAGAGCACTTGGACTGAAGAAATCATCAAGTTATTTATCAAGAATTTAAACTGTAAAATTATAATTGGTAAAGTAGCTTTGATGTTGAAACACAGGGATAAAACGTTGGAACGATTGACAAAACGTTCAGACGTTTATTTATGTGAAAAATCTGGAGATTAATCGATTAAAAAGATGGAAAAACATTCTAAAACGTCCCAGACGATTGTCAAAACGTCTGGACGATTTAAATAATTTCTCAGACTTCAAATTTGCATTTTGATCGATAAATCTCCAGAGGAAAACGTTCTGAGACGTTTGTTAATCGTCTGAGACGTTTTAGGAATTCTCACAGAAATTTGAATTTTCGACCTAAGTTGAACTAAAACGTTTTCTACGTTTTACAAAACGTTGGGACGTTTTATGGCAGAATACTCGTTTGAAAGCTGCCACTATAAATAGAACCTTAGGGTTCTCCTCAAAAAAAAAAAAGCTAGCCGACCCTAATTATTGCAAAAGCAATTTTCTGTGAGAACAAGTTCCTCCATTGTTGTGAGAGCACAAATTTCAATATCCCTCAAAACAACCTCAAATCCACTTCACTAATCTTGAGTTAGATTAGATTAGAGTGAGCACTTGAGCGTTCATCTTGAGATTTCGAACTTAGAGACTTCGTTCTCGACTCTAGTTGGCTGTGTGACTTTCTGTTGGTTGTAAGGGCTCACCGGTTCACAAGTTGTAACCTTTCTCTTTTGGGTAATAGAAAGGCGCACCGAGAAGCGGTTGCAATGCCTCGGAGACGTAGGCATTTTAAGCCGAACTCCGTTATCACTCCTTGTGTCAATTTTCTCTGAACTCTTTTACTTTATTTTATTTGCAATAATTTATATTTCGAATTTAGTGGTGCCTAAGGAATAACAAAGTGGTATCAGAGCACGTTACTCAAATTAAGACTCACTTAATTCGAGTTTACCGATCTAAAAAATGACACCCTTTAGACATGTAAAAGAACCTCAAATTTTCGGTAGCACAACCAAAAATTTTAGTCATTGAAAAAGGACTATGATGAATTATCTTAACATCCTTGAAATTTGGGATGTCATTGAAAATGGCTATAAATCAAAATACAACAATTGTACCGAAAATGATACCAAGGTCGAAACACAAGCATCTACCGATTTAAGGAAAGTAAATGATCTTGCCGTTAATGCAATATATAATGCGGTAAGTGAATCGGTTGCATTGATCTTTGGTAACACATCAAATGCAAAAGAAATGTGGGATGCTCTTGTTGACCGATACGAGGGTAACATCCAAATCAAACGAACCAAAATAGCCGGTCTAGACACCAAATTTGAAACTTTTAAGATTGAAAATGGTGAAAATGTTGAGGATATGTATAATAGACTTATGCATATTAAAATGAATTTGTTGAACTAGGAGAACCACTTTCTAACGATAAGATTGTAGGAAAGCTTCTTCGAGTAATGCTTAGGAGGCCTAGGTGGGATGGATTGGTGAGCGCTCTAGAAGCACTTCATGGGACACAAAAATCATTCACACCGGATGAACTCTATGCCCATTTCCGGAGTTTTGAAGAAAAGCTCATACAAGCTGGTGAACTCAAACAAGAGTCAAAAACAAAAATCGTGGCTTTTCCGGCTCAAAACCACCGAAACCACCCAAGCTCCTCAAATAACCGTCCATCAAGTGACTCATTCATGAACCAACTAGGGCATGAAATCTCTTGTGATGCCGCCACCATAACCAAAATGTTTCAATCTATGCTTAACTTCGAACGAAAATACAACAAGGAACGTGAAGAAGGAAACAAAAGGGTTGTTTGTTTCGCATGTGAAAGAGAAGGCCACACCATCCAAACTTGCTTCAAAATATTTCCAACTTGAAAAACAAGGATAGCGAAGGGCAACATGACCGAAGGCCTAAGCAAAAGTAGGAAGGATATAAAAGCAAGAAGAAGGCCAAGGCAATGCAAGCCTTATTTTGCATCGATTCCGATGAAAGTAGTAGAGAAGAATCCGACTCGGAGTCGGGCGATGAACAAGAGGTCAACCTTGCCTTGATGGCAATAGTGAATGAAGATTCGGCAACCATTGATGTGGATACAATCATTGCAAACAAGAACATAACCGATGAGATCACCATCGAATTCCTCAAAAATCTCATCAACTCAACTATCAACAAGGAATCGGAGGATCCCATCAAAGCCTCAACTAACACCATTATCGAGGTAGAGGATGCATCCATAGAAGATGTAACAAACTCCCCAAATAAGGTACATCTTATCTCTTCTCCTAACCGGTATATGTCTACCATTGATTTGACCAATCCCGACTACCATTTGAATGGTTACCAAGTTAGGAAAGATGAATCCAAAATCGATATAAATAACAACTATATAAAGACAAATGAGACAAGCACGTTCATGGATGAGGCTCTAATTAATTATAATGCGCCTAGGTTGCTTGAGGAATCTAAAAAGGCCATGCTTGAAAAGGAAGGTACCATACAAAAATTGAAATCTCAACTTCTTGAATTTGAATCCAAAATTAAAAACTTAGAGTTGGAACTACTTAAGTCACATACTTGTCAATCACACATAGGGGATATAGAAATGTTAAAAGTGAAAATCCAAACTCTAGAGACCGAAAACAGGGCTTTAAGATCGCCTAGTGAATTCTCAAATGTCACTAGTCTCGATCCCTACTATGTAGAAAATTTGATCAATGCCAATTTGAATCGACAAGTCGGTAAAATGGGCATTGGATACAAGAAGGGTCAAACCTCATTTGAATCAAATTTTTCACAAAGCCCAAAAAAAAATGGGAAACTTACTCAAAGTTTAAACAAGGTCAAGTTCAATCGCAAAGAGTATTTTGATTATCAATTTTTACACCAAACATGGTAAAACACCCTTGACAAAGGAGTCAAATAAAGGGACAACTCCTCAAACCACAAATGCAAAACAAAACCAAAAGTCTCAAAATTATGCATTTAGGTACAAATTTTTTAACAAAAACCACAAAAATGAGAACAAGCTTCAAAATAGTGATAGGAACACATTCAATCCAAAAAGGTCAAACAAAACTTATTTCAAAGGACCGGATGGATGGTTTTACGAAATTCACAATAAAAATGCTTTACAAAACAAAAACCAAAGAAATGGTTTGACTAGAGATGTTCCCCAACATCACAACAAGTTTGATTCAAACAAAAATAAGTCTTATCCACCTAAAGTTATAAATCATAGAAATCAAATTCAAGAAGTGAAGGATAAATATCAAACCACCTTCAAGCATGGTTCAACAAATGTCAAGCAATCGGTCACATTTTGTAACTATTGTTGTAAAATTGGCCACACCTCATTAGAGTGTAGCTTTAGGAAAGGAAGCAACAAATCAAATGTTGTTTGGATTCCCAAAGCTAAATTAGCTTAAAGTTGTAATTAAAATCTCCCCAACCTAAAAACAAAAATCATTAAGGAAGGGGGAGATTCAAACAAGTATATGTTAATTGCAAATATATATACTCTTGTAGGTGTGTTTGATTACAACTCATAAAGAAAATGCTTGGATCATTAATAGTGGATGTTCACACCACATGACCGGTGACAAATCTAATTTCAAATTTTTAGAACCATATGATGGTGGGTCGGTTACTTTCGGTAGTAACCAAAGAAAGAGTTCAATTATTGGATTAGGTTTGGTTGGTAATCAAAACTTAACCATATCGGATGTCTACCTTGTTGACAGCTTGAACTATAATTTACTTAGTGTAAGTAAGTTATGTGAAGCCGGCTATTATGTTAAGTTTAATACTAATGCTTGTTTCTTGTTTAGAGAATCCGATGACTCTTTAATTTACACCGGTAAGAGAAAGAAAAATATTTACTACCTATATTTTAATCACTTCGAGTCCGGTGAAATATGTTTGAATGCCATCACAACCGGTTCTAGACTATGGCACCGTAGACTAGGTCATATTGTAATTGATTCCATTAAAAAGTTGGTTAAATTAGATCTAGTGCGTGGTTTACCAACTCACAAATTAGAACTTGTAGGATTGTGTGATGCATGTGTACAAGGCAAACAAACTAAAAATAGTTTTAAGTCAAAAGATACTGTCTCAACCGATCAACTATTGCAATTACTACATATGGATTTATTTGGACCAATTAGTATACCAAAGTTTGGCTAGAAAAAGATATGCATATTTAATTGTAGATGACTATAGTCGCTTTACTTGGGTCATATTTTTGCAACATAAGGATGAAGTAATTGAAAACTTCATTAAATTTTGCAATCGTGTTGAAAACGAAAAGGGAACAAAGATCATTCGTATTCGAAGTGATCATGGGGGTGAATTTGAAAATGCAAAATTTGATGAAGTATGCTCTAAAAGAGGATATAAACATGAATATTCGGCCCCTCGCACACCTCAACAAAATGGGGTTGTTGAGAGGAAAAACCGAACATTACAAGAGCTTGCCCGAACCATGCTAAATGAATACCCTTTGCCCAAACACCTTTGGGCCGAAGCGGTCAATACGGCTTGCTACGTTATTAATCGCGTTAGCATAAGGTCGATATTGAAGAAAACACCTTATGAGCTATGGAAGGGGTATAAGCCTAAAATATCTCATTTTAGAGTATTTGGATCGAAATGCTTCGTGCTTAATGAATCACCTAAAATTACAAAATTCGATTCTAAATCAATTGAGGGAATATTTGTGGGGTATTCTTTGACAAGTAAAGCCTATAGAATTTACATTGCATCTCATCAAATTGTAATTGAATCCGTACATGTCAAATTTGACGAGGCTACTAATCAAAAGGTCGAGAAAGGAATTCAAATTGTAGGTATTGAAGATGCGGAGCTCGAAATCAATGAAGTTGAAGATACAAACAATAACATTGAGCAACCACTAGAGCAAGAGCAACCCGAAGAAAATCCATTGAACGAGTCAATACAAACCGAGGAAGACCAATCTCCACCAAGTGCATATCAACCTCCCGAAGACCTAAGGGAAGTAACCTCTCACCCTCTTTCTAATGTAATTGGGGATCCTCGGGAAAGGATTAAAACAAGATCCGAATTAAATCAAATGATTGGTCATTGTGCATTTGTATCTCACATTGAACCCAAGAATTTCAAAGATGCAAATGTAGACCCTAATTGGATTTGTGCCATGCAAGATGAACTTGCTCAATTTGAAAGGAACAAAGTTTGGGAACTTGTACCTAAGGCAAGGGACCGAATGATTATTGGAACTAAATTGGTCTTTAGAAATAAGAAAGATGAACATGGAAATGTCGTTCGGAACAAGGCTAGGTTAGTAGCTCAAGGTTATAAACAACAAGAGGGTATTGACTTTGAAAAAACTTTTGCACCCGTAGCTCGTCTAGAATCCATTCGAATGCTTTTAGCATATGCCTCAAATAAAAACTTCACTCTATTTCAAATGAATGTTAAAAGTGCATTTTTGAATGAATTTATAGATGAAGAAGTATATGTAAATCAACCACCCGGTTTTGTTGACCCGGCATTTCCTAACCATGTCTATAGACTCACCAAAGCACTTTATGGTCTTAAACAAGCTCCTAGAGCATGGTACGGTAGACTTAGCTCCTTTCTAATTGAAAATGGATTCACAAGGGGAAAGAATGACACAACTCTTTTTACAAAGAAGAAAAATAACTCAATTTTAATAGTGCAAATTTATGTCGATGACATCATTTTTGGTTCACCTAATGCGGCACTTGCCGAGGAATTTTCTTCTCTTATGAGTAGTGAATTTGAGATGAGCATGATGGGTGAATTGAACTTCTTCTTGGGGCTACAAATCAAACAACTTTCGGATGGCACCTTTGTGAGCCAAACCAAGTATGCCAAGGAGTTGGTAAAGAAGTTTGGAATGACCGAGAGCAAGACGAGCCCAACACCAATGGCTGCAAATGCAAACCTTGACTCGGATCCAAGCGGCACACCCGTGGACATCACCCAATACCGAGCTATAATAGGTAGCCTACTTTATGTAACTGCTAGTAGACCCGATATTATGTTTGCGGTATGTCTATGTGCTAGGTTTCAATCCAATCCCAAAGAGATGTATTTGAAAGCCGTTAAACGAATTGTTAAATATATCAAAGGCACTTTAAATTTGGGATTGTGGTATGGCAAACAATCGGAATTAGATTTGATAGGATATACCGATGCCGATTTTACCGGAGACCGATGGATAGAAAGAGTACAAGTGGTACGTGTCAATTCCTTGGCGGATGTCTCATGGTCGAGTCGCAAACAAACCTCGGTTGCGCTTTCCACTGCGGAAGCCGAGTATGTTGCGGCCGGTAGTTGTTGCACACAAATTTTATGGATGATCCAAACTTTAAATGATTATGAAATTCGCTTCCGCAACGTACCAATTATGTGTGACAATACCAGTGCCATTATGATATCCAAAAATCCCGTTCTCCATTCTAGAACTAAGCACATAGAAATAAGGCATCATTTTATTAGGGATCATGTTGAGAAAGGTGAAGTCCAACTCATTCATATTGATACCAAAAATCAAATTGCCGATATTTTTACCAAGCCCTTAAATACTCAACAACACAATGAATTGCGATTTAAATTAGGCTTGCTTGAATTTAAGGACTGAGAATTTTCAATTGGAAGCATAGCAATCAATTAGCTCATTTTAAGACCAAAACGCCAGAGAAAAACGTTTCAAAATATTTCTGAAACGTCAGAACGTTTATGACCTTACTCCAAATTCTGTCAATATGACCTAAAACGTTCCAAACGTTTTACAAAACGTCTGGACGTTTTTCTCAATCCAAAAACTACAAAAATTTCACCTGAGAAAATGACCTAAAACGTCTAAAACGTTCTACAAAACGTCTGGACGATTTCATGTTCTTCCATCTTCCAAAATTCTTCAAATTTCCAGCATGAAAAATATCTTGAAACGTCTGAACGTTTAGTCAAACGTCTGAACATTTGTCTGCTGAATTTTTCACTTCTCAGAAATCGTCCAAAACGTCTGAAACGTTTGGTGAAACGTCGAGACGTTCTTCTTCAATATTAATTCTCAAAATTTCAAAATATATCCTTCAAATAAGGTCTACAAAACATTCCAGACGATTTATGAAATGTTGAGATGATTTCCTGTCAAATCAAAATTCAAAAACGAAATTTTCGTCTCCAAATGTCCAGAGGAAAACGTTGTGGGACGTTTTATAAACGTTCCAAACGTTTTCGGCGCAGCTTCTAAAAGACCCCTGCGAACCGACTCCTCTTCTTTTCTATCTTCTTCTCTACCCGACTCTCTCTCTCACCTTCTCTTCTCCTCTCCGCCACCTTACCTCTCTTCTCCAATACAACCTCCACAAACCACCAAATCATCTATTCTAAAGTGATTTCTTCTCTCCTTTCAACCCTCCTTCAATTTCTTCTCTTAAAATCAAGGTTCTCTCCCTCCTTCTCTCTCTTTACAAAAATCCTAACTCTCGCCACCTTTTCAAATCCGGCAATCCGACCGCTCAATCGACGATCCGTCTTCATCATTGCACTTGTAGAGTCATTCTCTTCATGAATTTGTGCTTCATTCTTCAATCGGTAACTTTCAATCTCTCTCTCAAATCAATGGCTCCAAAACTCTCCAAAATGAATATCCTTCGAAAGAAGAGGTCCCGAAACGACGCGGGTCAATCAAGTACCACTGAAATTGAACCGGATACCAATCTTTTTCGATCCAACACCTACTTGTTTAGAAATCCAATTGCTCACACCAATTTCATGGGCCAATTTTCGGATCGAAAACTATCAAATTGCTACTATTTCAACAAAGCCTCGGTTACCTTCTCATTTCCCGAGGATGACAAAATTATTGGGTTTATCCGACATTGGCCTTGGGAACCCTTGATCACGTGCGATGAACCATATAGTGAGATGATTACCAAAACATTCTATTGCAATCTCACTTTCTCCGAAGACCCCTTTATTGTCAAATCCTATGTTTGTGGCCGCGAAATTATTCTCTCTTTGGACAATGTCGCCAATTGGCTTGGGTTAGTAAATGAGGGTGAAGAAGCCTATCTCCTTCGGAATTGGCCTGACCTAGCCTTAGAATCCGCCGATCACTACAAAACCTGGTTTGCTCGACGTAACTTTGGCGGTGCACCCCTCTATGCTTCATCTCTTCCCTCTCTACATCGTTTGCTATTTCTTTTCGTTAACAACATTCTCATACCCAAAGCAACGATCAAATCAAACATAGAGCGGGGTCCAATGTATTACTTGAGGCACCTCATATCCATGGATGAAAAACAGTTCAACATCCCATTTATCATTCTTCGTCACATGATTGCTTGCTATTCTAGTTCCGTTGCCTCTCTACCCTATGGCCATTTGATTCATCGTATGATTCGCCTAATGGCATAACGGTACCAAGTCATCTCATTGGAAATGAGCCTCATCATTTGCTTGATATTCTACCCAAACATGGTTGGGTCAAAAGTCAATCGGACTCGGGTTTACCAGTGATAAAACCGGATGGACGGCCTATCAATAGTTGGATCAATGCTGTCAATGCCCTACCAAACCAATATTGGGATCCGTATGAAGACGAACCGCCGGCACACCATGACCAACCACCAATACCACCAATGGCTCAAGGTGAGCTCCCTCAAAGCGCGGAAAATTAATTGGCTTGGCTTGTTCAACACATGCAAGAATATCAAATAGCCAATAACAACCAATTTACCGCGATAAAGAACGATCTTAAAATTTTGAAGGTAAATTGCAGCAAAAATCGAATTCAAGGCCGCAAAAACACCAAAGCAATATATGATATTGATCTCACTACTTCCGAACTCGCTCGGCGCTTTGTGAAGCAATATGGTGCTTCTAGTGGTGCGACCACTAGTGTCCCTCACATTCCTTCCGAAGATGATGAAGAAGATGATGACGAGGGTGAAGAAGAAGATGACGAAGATGACCCCGAATTTTAAATCTATTTGATCTTTTATAATTAGAATTTGCTAAGTGATTGCTATGTTATTTGAGTAGTGCTATGAACTTTTATTATTTCTATGTTGTATGACTTGACCTTCTACTACTTTGCTAGATGTATGATTGCATGCTTACTTTTAAATTGTTTATCTTTCATGCTTATATAATTTGTGATGACATGCATAATTTTCTAAATTTATGTCACATATTATCAAATTGAGGGGGAGTGCATATTTTGAGGGGGAGCACTCTTACTTGTGCTATTTGATTATGCTTTTGTCTCACTTTCGTCGATTTCCAAAAAGGGGAGAAAATGCAAGACATGCAAACACCGATTATTTGAAAAATTGAAATTTGAGAAAAATCGATATATGCACTTACTTGCGTTGTATGTTTTGCAAATCGTCAAAAGGGGGAGATTGTTGTTTCAAGCAATTCTCTTATAGTCTATTTGACTAATTTGCAAAACATATAATTATTGAATTTTACGATTTTCTCTATGTTAGAAAGAATGCAGGTTCAAGACAATTGGAATTGCAATTTAGAGCACTTGGACTGAAGAAATCATCAAGTTATTTATCAAGAATTTAAACTGTAAAATTATAATTGGTAAAGTAGCTTTGATGTTGAAACACAGGGATAAAATGTTGGAACGATTGACAAAACGTTCAGACGTTTATTTATGTGAAAAATCTGGAGATTAATCGATTAAAAAGATGGAAAAAACATTCTAAAACGTCCCAGACGATTGTCAAAACGTCTGGACGATTTAAATAATTTCTCAGACTTCAAATTTGCATTTTGATCGATAAATCTCCAGAGGAAAACGTTCTGAGACGTTTGTTAATCGTCTGAGACGTTTTAGGAATTCTCACAGAAATTTGAATTTTCGACCTAAGTTGAACTAAAACGTTTTCTACGTTTTACAAAACGTTGAGACGTTTTATGGCAGAATACTCGTTTGAAAGCTGCCACTATAAATAGAACCTTAGGGTTCTCCTAAAAAAAAAAAAAAGCTAGCCGACCATAATTATTTAAAAAGCAATTTTCTGTGAGAACAAGCTCCTCCATTGTTGTGAGAGCACAAATTTCAATATCCCTCAAAACAACCTCAAATCCACTTCACTAATCTTGAGTTAGATTAGATTAGAGTGAGCACTTGAGCGTTCATCTTGAGATTTCGAACTTAGAGACTTCGTTCTCGATTCTAGTTGGCCGTGTGACTTCCCGTTGGTTGTAAGGGCTCACCGGTTCACAAGTTGTAACCTTTCTCTTTTGGGTAATAGAAAGGCGTACCGAGAAGCGGTTGCGACGCCCCGGAGACGTAGGCATTTTAAGCCGAACTCCGTTATCACTCCTTGTGTCAATTTTCTCTGAACTCTTTTACTTTATTTTATTTGCAATAATTTATATTTCGAATTTAGTGGTGCCTAAGGAATAACAGGCACTACATCTGACCAAGAGTAGGCACATTGAACAATTAGTACTGGATCGAAATAAAAAATTCAAATAAAAAAATAGACACTTTGCCTACCCCAAACTCCCAATTTGTATATGGATCCGCCAATGGTTTAATTTGTCTACTTCTGAATGTATACACTGGCATTTAGATAAACAATTATGTATGCGTAAAAAGACCTTTTTCTTAAATAGGCTGCATATTTTTTTATTTTTACTAAAGGGTAAGATGGGTACTTTATAAGTTTAAAATGAGTTTTGATATAAAGGGCAATGAAATGGGTAAATTTGTGAAAATTTGAAGGGTAAATATGATATGATGAACTTTAAAGGAGAAAATATTTAATTTCAAAAAGTTTTTGAGGAGCATACATAAAATTCCCTTCTTAATAAAACCATCATATTTAAAAAAAGTACACACATTATTATATGTACGTTCGTAAAAATTAACAATATAATATTTCCATAAGAAAATTGTTAGTTAAAAAATACATACTAACTAGGTGCGTGACCTCAGCTGTCCGGTGACGTTCACCCGCTTCAAAAAGGGAGAAATCGGAGTGGGACGGAAAGAGAACTCCACTGTAGCAAGGGGAACCAAGGGGAACTCCATGTACAACTTCGCTGAGAATTGTCCCCCCAAATCGCAGTGTAAGTTTACTGTAGCAAGGGGAAGCCTCACCCTATCGCCCTTCCCTTCCCCTTCCACTAATGTTGTTTTCCCCCCTTCCTCTGGAGTATAGCCTTAGGTTCTAGAATACAGATCCAGTGCAATATCTAACTGTGTAAAATGAGATATGAGTTGTCTGTTTTAATATGACACAACTCTCAAAATGAATTTCTATATTTTAAATTTTTGATCTTATTTAGAATATTTTACACGGTCAAGTACCTTAGGGGATACACACCCCCGGATTCTATGCATGGAATTGGATAAAGATTCATCAAATTTCTGGTTGTATATTGAGGTATAACTCTTCTGAATTTTTTTTGGGTAAAATGTCGGTTTACTTTTTAACATGCACATTACAATTCAACAACTTTAATGTGCTGTCAAATAGTTTTTCTAATTATATGCACATTACAATTCAACAGCTTTACAATTCAACAACTTTTTAACATGCACATTACTTTTTCTGATTATATGCTTCCAAGTAGTTTGTGCTCTTAGCAATTGTCTGGATAAATAGCACTCAGACATCTTTTGGTCATAATTAAGAAAAAAAATTATGTGTGGACACAGGGGCGGATGCAGAATTTTGATCAGGGTAGGGCAAAAAATTATTGAATCGAGTTTAAATAGATAATCGGGTCCAAACTCATTAGATAATCGGATACTAGATAAAGCATGATAACAAAAACAATAAAAATAGTATTATAACACAATCTACTCCATAATATTTAGATAATCAACTAATCAAACTACTAATTAAAACATGACAAAAAACCAACAAAATAGTATTCTTTTGCATATTAAAAACAACAAAATATTATCCTTTTACATATTAAAAACAAAACAAAAAAACTAGATACTAGATAATTAAGTCAATGGAGAGAGAGTTCCTTTACGGGTTTTCATAGATTGGAATCTTTGCATAATTCTTTCATCATCGACACGCATAAACAACTCCTTCTCAATGTAAGTAACCAACAAATCATTCATCCATTGATCTCCCATGGTACTTCTTAAGTTATTTTTCACGAAATTCATTGCCGAAAAAATCCTTTCAACACTAGCGGTCGCCACAGGCAATATCAATGCCAATTTCACTAATTTGTAAACCAAGGAATAAACATTGTGCTTGTTCGTTTCCACCATTTTTTGAGAAAGTTCACTTAAGCTCTTAAGCTCAAAATCTCTATCATCTTTCATATCTAAGTGGTAATTCTCTAATTGACTCTCTAGGGTTAATAAATCGTATTGGTTGAAATCAGGGGGATAAAATTGAGCAAATTGAAGCAACCTATCTTTGTTAAATGATGAAAAAGAGTTCTTTGGATCTAAGCATGACATACAAATAAAAAGTTCGGTATTAGTTTCCGTGAATCTTTCGCCAAGCTCTCGCAATTGCATATCAATAACCGTGTAAAACAAATCAACACGATAATAATGCAAATTAGCCAAGTTTGTTGGGCGTCGCGGGTTCACTACATATAAATCCTCCATATTTGGAACTATAATACCATGTTTGTCACAAAATGTACACACTTCTTGGAATAATGAATCCCAACCACCTCATTTCTTGCAACCTAGATTTTGCATACTTCACCAAACGCATAGCATTCAACATATCTTGATCTTTGCGTTGCAAGAATTGTGATAGATCATTTGTGATGTTTAATATTTGCCTCATGAGATAACACGAAAATACAAACTCAAAAGTTTGCATAGATAAATGATATGTACCTGCATCGGCTTTTTGGTTTATGGTATTTCCTTCCTCTTGTACAACCTCAAGTACATCTAGAATGACTGAAAATAGTGTTAGCAAACTATTTAAAGTCCTCAAATGAGAAGAAGAACCCCATTGAGTATCACCTGCACGTGCCAGAGTCATTTCTTGGTTCAAACCTCTTTCAGTTACAGTCTCATCATTTAAAAGAGCTTCCACAATTTCAATTTTTTGCTTCTTACGTAATAGTTCATCTCTTTTACAAGATCCATGAACAACATTGATAATATTAGAAATCCTGATAAATAGTTCCCCAACCTTTTGATGATGTCTGGCTACTGCAAGGAGAGTTAGTTGCAATTAATGGGCCCAAAAATGCACGTAATATGCGGACCCGTTCTCCTTCAGGATCAATGATTTGAGACCCTTAAACACCCCACTTATATTATTAGCTCCATCGTAACCTTGGCCATGTAATTTAGAAAAAGTTAGACCATAGTTACCAAATAAATTCTCAAGCCCCACCTTCAAAGTTAATGCTGTAGTTTCAGAAACATGAACGATACCTAGAAACCGTTCAACAAGAAAACATCTCTTGTTCACAAACCGAATCACAACCGCCATTTGCTCTTTGGTTGAGCTATCTCTTGTCTCATCAACCAAAACAGAAAACAATTCATCTCCAAGCTCTGAAATTATCTCTATAGTTGTCTCCTCTACGCACGCGTTAACTATATCCTTTTGTATTGTAGGTGCAATCAACTGTCAGTTTTGGGGAGCATTCTCCTAAAACCACCTTATCTATTTCTTTATTATGATCTCCTAATAATCTCACAAGTTCATAGAAATTTCCTTCGTTGATAGAGGTTTCTGACTCGTCATGTCCACGGAATGCCAAACCTTGCTTGCAAAGCCATTGAACACAATGTACAGTGACAGTTAATTGTGCTCGATAATTCATCTCCTCAGCAACACTTTGTTTATCTAGCACAGCTTAAATGCTTTGTGAATGGTTCATCAAATTGGAACATTTCTTTTGAGCCTCATTGTGCTAAGAATTTGAATCACCAACATGATCCTCAAACCCTTTTTTAGCATTTTTTCAGTTTTTAAAACCATCTCCTACAAAGTTAGTTCCTCCACCTAATCCAAGAATCTTCGGTCTAAAAAGATAACAACAAAGGCAAAATGCCACATCCTTTTCTATGCTATACTCCAACCAAGTTTTGTACCGATTGAACCACTCTTTGTTAAATCTTCTCATTACACCACTAAAATCTCTTTGGAGAAAATCATGGTTGAAAGGTTGACATGGACCCTTTATTAGCAACTCTCAACGTATACGGTCATGCTCATTTGGATGATAATGAGATATCGGTGGCCTTCGAGCAGGATCATAAGGAGGGATTTGTTCAGCAATATTAATCTCATGAGAGTGATTAGAACTCAAAGATGAGCCTCTTGGAGGATTGGATTTCTTCTTAAAAAACTTGTGCATTTTTTATACTATGAATGACAAATTAAAGAAAAGAAGATATTAATCAACTTAAATTATAACATAATTCAAGACTTAAATGAAAGGGGTTAATAATTCATGTACCAATTAGAGTTCTAAAACCTAATAATTCAATATGCCAATTAATTAGGGTTCTAATAATTAAATCTACCAATTAATTAGGGTTGTAAAACCTAGTATTTCAATATTACAAATTTATCATTTACCAACCACTAGTTCAATCTACCAATTAAATAGGGTTGTAAAACCAAGTCTAAGACCTAAAAATTGAATCTACCAATCAATTAGAATTCAAAGACCTAAGTTTAATCTAAAATTTCAAACCCTAATTTGCAATTTCATAAGATTCAAAAATCTAAAGAAAAATAAGAAGTTCAAATTACCACATAAAATAGAAGCAAGGTATTTGGTTATTCTTTAGAGTCAGCACAGCCAGAAGAGTCAGAGATTTCTGCATTTCTTTTATTTTCTTTTAGCAGCGTATTTTTTCTTGTCTCGAGTCAGAGAGACAGAGGCGCGTTGTTTTTCCTTCTTCTTTTTTTGGCGTTTCGTTTGACAAAGAGAGAAAGGAAGCTACAGGTCAATATAATACATTAATCAATTGACCTTGATGGGCCATTGGGCCGTATCTTATTTGATGGGAATCATGGGATGCATCTCAATATCTCATTAATCAATTAAACATAGTAAACAAAGACAAGGGCGAGCGGGCACGTTTCGAATTGAATTAGTTTGGACCGTATCATATATAATTTATCAAATTTAATATACAATGGGCCAGTAATTTTAATTGGGCTGCAGGGTAGGGTAATATCAATTTTCAGGGTATGATAAAGGTCCAAAATCCAGTCTTTGTAAATTAATTTTGGATTTTCAGGGTAGGGTGGTTGCCCTACCCTATGCTACAATAGATCCGCCCCTGTGTGGACATAATATAGTATTGAATTAAACAAGAGGTCAAATAAGATAAAATATATATGATTCATGGTTATCCTCTTATGTACATTCCAATTCCAACATTTTATATGGCATGGGCCTTGCCTCATTACTCTTTTCCCTTTAACAACAGTTTTCTGACTATCTATTTGTGGTTGATTTAATTCAATGTTGACCTCTATTTGGTTAAAATGAGATAAGAGTGTGCATAGTTGTCATTAAAGCGAGATATCTATCTATAGATATAATTCGGGATGTCCGGTTACTGTAGATGAACAATATCATCTACAGTGACATTTTAGTTTCTCTGCGTTGGATTTATTTTGAGCGGTTGTGATTCATCTAAGGTTGTCTTCTCATCGATTGAGCGACGCGTGTCTCTTACTGTTTCTTGCTGCTATCGACGCGTGTCTCCTTCACTCGATGTCTCCCGTCTTTTCTTTTAATTTTCGTACAGCTTTCACCGCGTAACTCTCTCTCCCTCCTCTCACTAAATGTTTCTTCCCATTGATAATCTCTTTGCCTAAACCATGTATTCTAAGTCTAAATCTATAATTTTCTTTGCCAAAACCCTCCATTGAATCACTAATCAGGAAATGTGGGAGGCGATTTCACAGCAGCGGCACAAAAGGAGCACATGAAATCTCTAATCCAACCTTTCTCCCTATTGCATCTCTACATAACGGTTCTGCTACCTCACCCCAGCCCAGTTCTGCCCATTTGGCTGCTACGATATCTTATTGGGAGTAGTTATTGGTTCTACTTCGATTACGCTGCTACATGGCCAAATTGAAGACCACTCCTCTTTAAACAAAATAATTTAACTGGATTGAGAACTCTAGGGCCCAGGCTGCTGTGTTCCCTTGCCCTCTCCCTTTTATCGTCCCTTGAATTCACTACTACAGCTATTCAACTGTTGTAGCCACAAAAGAAATTATATATTTGAGATTAATTAATTGATTTTGCTTTTCTTTTATCAAAAATTCGACTTTCAGTAAAAGTCTTCGGAAAGGGTCGTTCCCTCCATTTTCAAAATCTGCCTTTCATAAATTTATAATGTAAAATTATTTTGTGCAATTTTATACTAATTTCTTCCTTTCTCTTTCCAATATGCATTGTTTCATTGAATCCAGGCTTCGAAAAGACAGCGCACAATTCTTCCATCAGGAGATAATTCGAAGAGGTTCAACCTTCAATCGTTCCTCCAATTTGCACTTCTCGAGGTAACGAAACTAACCTGGTCCTCAAGTTTTGTATCATATTCTGACATGCATGTGTTGTTACCACTTAATTTAATGCCAATTGCATCAACATGCATTAACGACAAGTTTTGTGTTCTACTATCACAGCTCCTAAAAAATTGCATCAATATATGCATCAATATGCTTCATATTTTTTCCTTCTCGGTTTCCAAAGTTGTTATTGTTACCTACAAATTGATGCATGATTTTTTTCTGATACACCGTATTGCACATCATCTATCGAGCATGATATTTTCTGGTACACCGTATTGCACAACATTTATCGAGCTGTTACTAAAATGAAAAAAATACCTACGGGTTGAATCTTACCAAACTGCTACACATGCATATAGATCATGATTTACTGAACATTTTCATATAAAAAACACAAAATTGGGTGTACCCAATTAGCGGGAATTGATCTTCAAATTTCAGCAGTTTAGAAAAAAGAAAAAACTGCATCTTGCTTTTACCAGAAAATTTATTCAACGTGCTGTTTGGAAATGTTGATGAAATCCTCCAGGTTAAGTCTTAAATCCTCAAAATTTTATAGCCTACAAAAGAAACAGCAAAGAATAACCTGGAGAAATTTCAAATTCAACTGATAATCCAGTAAGGAGGAATTCAAGCCACAAAGTGGTACCGAACAACAATCCTGAACTGTTGTGCTGATGATACAAAGTTGGATGGAAATCAGTAAAATGAAATTCCTAAAATTATGAGAAAAATATGAGGTGTACCTGACATCATTTAGAAGACATCAATGAATTCAGATTGCCCCTTGACATTCAAGAAATCAAACAATAAAAAATGACAAAGAAAATTGGCAAAACCCACAGTACAGATAACCAACTGTGCTATGAATTGAAACAGGCCTTTCCCATTTGATCTAGAAACTGAAATTTGACACGGACACTCAACAACCAATATACTACGAGCCTATGAACTTAAAATGATAGTTTGTGTAGAAGAAATTTGAAGAAATTGTGAGAAAAATAATATTAGTCTGTCGAGTGCATAAAAGCCAAAACAAACTGATATGCCCTCTTGCAAATAGAATAGAGATCAAACTGTAAACTTTCCTTGATGATGACGGTAAACAAGAGTCAATTTTCCTTAATGATAGAAATCAAGTACTGTAGCTGTATTGAATCATTGGCTCTATTACCTGCTCATGTAGGAACAAATATTTTGATATTATATATTTACAGTTGCTTCCATACTTAAAACAGTTTACACAAATTTGCTACTTTTATCTAACACTTTCAACATTGCCATAGATATTCAAATGGCTGCTCAGATGGATATAACGCCCGTTGCAATGCAAAATATCTTTACTCAGAATTCTAAACCCTTCTTCTCCGGTAATCTAACTTTCTAGTTTCCGGTGAAAGCCTACCCCAGCACACTACGCTAACACCTTGTTTGGATGAAGAGTATAGGAAGGAAGGGGAGGTGAAGAATAGAAGGGAATGGAATGGAATAGAAAGGAAGATTAACATATTTAACCTCTTCGTGTTTGGATGATTAATGAGAGAAAATAAATTTAACTTTTTCGTCCGTCTTATTTCTTATTTGGTTGATTAAAATTTAGAAGGTTAATGAGAAATTCGGTGGTTGTTGTAGGTTTGTGACAAAGAACTTGTGAGAATTATATAAGTAAGATATAGGGTTGAGCATTTGTGCTATTTTTCTAAAAATATTTGCAACAAAATTTATTTCCATCTATTACACCCCAATTCGAGAGGAAAACCGATTCTATTGATTATAATGTTACAAGGTTAAACCTTTCACCTCCTATACCCTTCACCTTCAACATAATTTTATCAACCAAACACAATTCGATGGAAAGTTTTTTTTTTCTTTCCATTCCCTCCCTTCCTCTACTCTCCATCCAAAAAAGGTGTAAGGAAACCAAAAAGAAAGCCTTATAGCATACTGCACTAGAGAAATGAAGTTTTATATCATGAAAACTAGAGCGGTCATCAAACTTCACACTTTGCCCTTCCCTGATTCGCTCATATCCAGACATCTTCCAAGACCTAGAAGGAGTAGGCCCAAAGCTTAATTAGGAAGGGAGAAGCAAGGGATCCTCAAAATATTCTAATTTCGAGGAGTCCCCTGGGGATGACAGAGTCAAGCATGTGAACCAAGGAGATAGAATTCCAGATATCGATTAACTGCTTGCCAACCAGACCGACGGATTGACCTGTTGACCTGGCAGTCATACCAATACTAATTGCGAGAGGGGAGAGACCGATAGAGTGTAAAAGACAGCTGACAGCTCCCGATGCTTCGGATTCGGCACTAAACATAAAGAACTGGGGTCGGGAGAGTCAACGCGGCAAGGGAATCGTTCTTCGTGTGTTGTCAGTGAGCTATCCTTCTGCGTTCCCAACAAGAAATAATTAGCAAATATTTGAGATGTCTTTTTTGCCCTTTACTATCCCTCAATGTATAGCAAAGGCATTCTTTATATTCTTTATAAAAATTACGAATTTCAACTTTATTTTGATATCAAGATGTTTGCAATTCATGACTCTAATTTGACTCACATCCTAGCACGTTGGTTCTTGGCGAAGCCAAAACCAGGCAACTCATTCCTCTTCATCATTTTTTTTTTTTTGCTTCGTTCCCCTTCATCTTTGCAGAACTAATTTGATGGCTCTTGGCAACCCCTCATGGCTTGGAAGGGGAATCAAGCATTGTGTTAAAAAATAAGGATGAACTACTCGAGGCTCGTTGCCCTATCCAGCAGGCTGAGGTGCGCTGGTCTTTAATCAGGGGCAAATGTAAGAAGGGTGAATGGCGGTCAATTAATTTTAATTTTTTTTAAATATTTTATATTAATTTGTATATGATTTTCTATATAATTGAGAGTAAAATGTTATGGTATTGTTAAATTAACCTCTATTTTTCATAGATAATTTTTATATTATTGATTCTTATTTATGTTTAACCTCCATATTTCGAAAGTTTGATTCCGTCCCTTATTTTTAGGATGCAATACGAGATGCTAAAGAAACTGACTAGATTTACCACCACCTCAGCATGTGGTCTGGAGTAGGGCTGCTCATGAGCCGAGTTGAGTCTGAGTTGAGAGCAACCTTGATTCAACTCGTGAACTCATGAGTCGAGTTGAGTCCGAGTTGGTAATTCAGTTTCGAGTCGGAAAATTCAACTTGGATTCAACTCACGAACAACTCGAGTCAACTCGAGTTGACTCGTGACTCGTGAGATAGTACATAGTTTATCAAATTAAAAATTATGAAAACAAAGTCTAACAAAATAAATAGTACATAGTTTATCAAAATAGTACATAATTTAAAACTTTACATGATTAAATAGTACAAAGTTTAGCAAATACATAGTTAAATAGTACAAAGTTACCAAATTAGTAAATAGTACAAAGTCTAACAAAACATTACACAGTTGACCAAGTTAGTGAGTCAACCGAGTTGATTCCGAACCGAATTGGGGGCAACTTGGATTCAACTCTTGAGACAGCCGAGTTAATAAACTCAAGTCAGTTTCAACTTGTGTTTTTGGCGAGTTGAACCCGAATTAATTCCGAACGAGTTATGAGTCATGAGTTTTTTTATGCACCCTAAGTCTGGAGAGCTTTCAATGAAGTATACGATATATGGAGGTGTTTTAAGGGAAAAAATGAATTACGATGCCTGCACCTATAAAGAAGCTAAAATGACATGGTAGATCAGTGAAAATAGGCACTAGAGAGCGGTGGAATTACACATAATTCTTTTTGTTTTATTAAAGGGCATCGGTATATTTCAGCATTTTTAGATGTTATTCTCGAAAATTGAACATGTGTTTCTCCGAAAAGAGACGATGACTAGTGCCATAGCACCAAGTCCGCAGTTTTCAACCAAAAAGATAGTGATTTTGCTAAGGAATATAGAACTTGAATCATTTTGTATGGGGTTTAGATTATAAACATGAATCTTATATTCTATGAGACAGAATCTTCTTTGTTATGCCTCTGGGCTTGAAATTTACAACAAAATAAGGGGAAAAAAGGATCGATTAACTTTCCGGATGATGTAGGTGTCCATAATGGATGTTTAAGCTGTCTAATGTCCAGTTTAAGTTGTTCGATCCGCATTACGATTTATGAGCACAATTAAATTTATGAAGTGCTAAATCAGAAATACCAAATTTCTACGCAAATTAAACGGTTTTGACTGAATTTACTCTAATGCTCATTAAATCCCCTTCACTCCTGTAAGCATCTTAATCTAATTGTAAAAGATTTTGATCTAATAGAAAATTCTCTAAAATTGTTTTCATTGAGAAAAAAATTGAGACCACATTACTGGTTGTTGGTTTAGATAACCAATTATAGGATGACACATAGACAGATGTTATTTTTCTATAGGACTGCCACGTGGCACGGTTTGCTGCGTTGAAAGTGGCTGGGCCCACAAGTGAAAGAAACTCTGAGTTGGTGGCTTGGGATGATATATACTAATAAAGTAATAGTGGATATCAAACTCAGTGCGCTTAGAATATTTATTCTTTGGATTATCATATTTAATCCACAGTCTTTTAACTTCTAGTTTACTCTCTGGAGATGTATCTGTAAGTGAAATAAAATAAAAATACCAGAGATTCGTATTCCAATTACTATGTTTTTTTTTAAATAGATTATAGAATTAAAAGAAGAAAAAAAAATGATTTGGCCCATGAATTTTTCGAAAAAAAAACAAACAGGTTCTTGAAGAAAACTTCAACTTTTGAAAAAGAACCAAATTTATTGTTGATCTTCTCTCAAAGTAACAGATTAGTCCTTAAAAAAATAATAGTAGGACTAAAAGTTCAACAATCAATTTAGTACAAATCAAAGTTTTGGGGTCAATTTTTAGTGCTCTCTTTTTGTAAATTTAAGGATCAACCTATGTTTTTTTTTTAAATATAAGATAATTCTTACTATCACTCTCACAAAAAATAAAAATATCCATATTATTTTGATTCTTTATTTTACTATCAACATTACTAGGAACCAATTTGGATCCGATGCCCATCGGACTCCAAAGTGAGTTGATGGGTCTGATGACCATCCGATCTGCTTTAGATTCATGCTCACAACTTTTTGCGTCTGTTAAAGTTCGTGCGCACGAATCTAGAGTGGATCGGACGGTCTCTAAACCCATCAGGCCCAAGCTGTTCTCACATTACTAATGATTAATAAAAATGGTGATAATAATTATTTTCTTATCTCTTCATCAATCTTTGATTCTCCACTTTAGCCCAATCTCAAAATTTGTCCATGTGTCTTGTCAAAACATGTTCCACTATCTTTTCAAAAATATAAAACCATGTTAGTTACGTTCTTCCAAAACTATTAGCTGTGCAATTTAGTTGAAAATAATGTGTATTCTTACCTTAGAAGTACATGTTGTCAACAAAAGTTGGAACTTTGAAACAACTGTCAAACATGTCAGAAAAAAGAATAATCTAAAATTCCTATGAGTGTTTATATATGCACATACAGGTGTACCTTCTATCCGAAAGAAAGTGTTTATCTTGTATTAACAAGTGTATTACTGTATTTAATTAACCATGTGTGAATGTAGTCAAAGAATTTGGTAGTATAGAATAATTGTCATCAGTCGTCAGAAACAAATTGATAACCATATATTCAAAATTTCATTGCAACTATCTCAGAACCAGCCGAAATTTTTATTTATAGTATTTTCCAAAAAAAGATAAACCAAAACACTTATGTTTCCGGGTTTTTCTAATTCTACCCAGGCCGCTCCGGTGTTCTGCGGTTCCACATACTATGGTCCGCACAATGCCAATGCTGCCATAGTCAGGGGACTGCACAATGCCCTTGCGGCCCCGGTTTTTTTAATCAGAAATGTTTTTTTTATTTGTTTTGGTTTTTATTTTTAAAATTGTTTTTTTTGTTTTGGTTTTTGTTGTAAATGTCGTTTAATTTGAAAATATTTTTCGTTTGTCGGATCAAATATAAAAAAGTCATAAAAATAAATATAAAGGAGCCATAAAAATCTAAAAATAAATATAAATAAGCTATAAATAGAACAATATAATGCTAATGTTCTCATGAGTACAATAAAAATACGTCTAATAAATATTTTTTTATGTATTATAGTGCAATTAAAAGCACACCTCATGTATATTCTAATTAATAAATTGCCAACGGATTCGCATTTCAAATTCGAATTTACGACCTCAAATTAAATTAGTGCTTTTAATATTTTATATTGTACCTTCCTTATTAATCAAATGATGGCATTGAGATAAATGATAGCATGGCCCCCTCCCAAGTGGCTTTTAGTGATTTGAGCACTTGGAACAAATTCAGACTCGTGTCATTTGAACCTACAAAAGATTTGTCTATCCGAGTTGAGTGATTAGTTTAATTTATTACATAAAAAAAATTAATATAATATTATACATACTTACATCCAAACTCTCATCTCCTAACTACGTTCTAATTATGTGCATTTATAATATTCAACTTTGTATTTTAGGAGTGATTCGAATAATAATGTTATGGAACAGAATACAAAATCTTATTAGTAGCAGTAGCTCAAATAGCTGAATTGGTTTGAGTATGAGAAATTGGCAGAGGCTGCCAAAAAAAATTTAGAATTGGTTTGAGTATGATTATAAATAAAAAGTTGAAAAAATTAAAACTGCATTGGAAGCAAAGGGTTCTTAAAAAATGATCAGTTTAAGTGACAAATGGCAGAGATGTTGAAACCTTTTGAACTTTCCAAAAGGTCCGGAAATGAGGAATCAGGGTTCTGCTTTTCAGATTCCAACTATTCAAACTTTTTTATTTATGTATCTCCATAAAAAAAAAAATTTCATGCACGAATATCAACAAATTTGAATGGTTGGGATCGGAAAACAGAACTCTGTTTTTCTCTAAGAAAGCATCAGAGTCGGATTCCGGAAATGAAAGGCTGAGCTGGATCTAGATTGGGTAGCAAAATTTTACAGAATGATAAAAATCTACTGCTTGACAATTGGAGCCAAGAGGTGCACAAGTTTGGAGAAATTTGGAAAAAATTTTGTTTTCACCAACACTGAAATTACCAAATTCTCTGTTTCTTTGTTTTCTTTTAAGAATCAATTGACATATAAACAACGGGAAGGCATGCTGAGGATGGAATTCATATCCCCTTCACCCCTTGGCTGCCTGACAGCGTCAAGTTAGATCTGAACCGGTCATTATGATCATAATTATAAATTGTTGTCAATTTACTAAGTTCTACAATAATTTCAAAAAAAAAAAGAACTTACTTTGTCACTGTCGGTGGGAGAGCGGAAATCAGGGGCGAGCTGGACGTTGTGGAGAAGAATGGCCCATGTGCGTAGCGTTTTGGTCGCTGTGGT
>JAJGRW010004027.1:0-14959 GCA_025461045.1 Carex parvula | reverse complement strand
AAAATATAATATTTGCATCTACCATATCATTAAGCTATTATGATGTCATAATTATACCACCAAGTCACGAAGACAACATGATTAGTTTGTCCATTTACATTTCTCAAGACATGTACTATCATATTAATATATTAATATAAAGTTATAAACATATTAAAATATTACATGCCATACGACAACTATAGAGAAAATATGAGAGTAGAACTAGGGTGCTCTCGAGTTCACCAAGCCCTTGGTGAACTCAAGTCCAAAACTCATCGGATCGGTCTCAAATGACGAATCCGACCGTTGAAATCCGTCTACCTTACGAGTGATGCGTCTACATGCAAAAATTTTAAATTTTGAAATTAATTTTGCATAGAGTCAAGTGGTCAAAATTAGAAGGTTAATAAATTAATTTTAATGCATTCATTTTTTGACGTTTTTTGACCACTTGACTCTATGTAAAATTAATTTCAAAATTTAAAATTTTTACATGTAGACGCATCACTCGTAAGGTAGACGGATTTCAACGGTCAGATTTGTCGTTTGAAGCTGATCCGATGAGTTTTGGACTTGATTTCACCAAGAGCTTGGTGAACTCGAGAGCACCCTAGTTCTACTCAAAATATGAACTCCATTAAGTTATGCATATATCACCAATCTGACAAAGTCTTCACTTATCAAACTATAGCTAGGCAAGTACCGTACGTAAGTTTCTGTTTTGGATTCCTAGCTTCAATTATTCCTGTTTTCTCCAATTTGTCTGATTGATTGGCAACCAGCTGCCAAGCCCATTATTAGGTATACCATACCTTTTGAACTTATTCATAGTTGCACGATTATTTTCCTACTG
The DNA here is from genome assembly GCA_025461045.1 of Carex parvula. Lineage (NCBI taxonomy): Eukaryota > Viridiplantae > Streptophyta > Magnoliopsida > Poales > Cyperaceae > Carex > Carex parvula. Next base: position 14,124 of record JAJGRW010004027.1, on the reverse strand, counting down.
CAAAAATGCTCCGAAGTTGAAGAAAATTGAAGAGGTGCTTGATTGGGTCTTATAACATTTAGTACTTGGAATCTCTACCTGACAAGTGCTACCTACTAGCTACGGCCGTCTGCCTTTATCTTAAATTGATTGAACAATTTGGTGATTAATTTGTACAATTAAGTGCGGATCAGAGAAGAGCCACGACAAACATGCATTATCAATTTGTGATCTGTCAGATTATATTTTATCATTTTTGTTCATTCATTTTCGAGTCATTTTCTTATCACTAACATTAATGAAACATGGTGATTAATTAGTTGAATGCTACAACTAGCAATATCAGTCTTTTTTTTTGTCTTTTTCTTTTTCTTTTTTCCCTCTTGAATTGAGGATTACTAATGGCCAAGAAAAAGAGAGGACAAAGAAGTTAAGCATCACCTTTAAGAAGTTGTACTGATTAAGATGCGATAAGTGATGGATCAAAATCAGAGCTAATAATATTTATAGCTCTAATTGTCTACTTTACAATCGATTCATAAGCGTATAAATCTTTCGTATAATATAGATTGGAGTGTCGATCCACAGGGATAGTGTATTAAGGTTGAATTGTTCACTAATTCTAGGTTTATTTGGTTGTGTTTAGTTGGGTTGTGTTGAGTTTTAGGTGATCAATCAAAGTAATAAAGTAAGGATTAAATGTAGAAAAGAGTTCTAGGGATCAGGCTTTCTATCATTCTCATCCATCTAATATAGTTTCTGGTTGTAAAAGCAAGTGTATGTGGTGCTGTCACTAACCGCATGCGAGTGCTTAACCTGTCAATTATGATTTCTAACTCTAATCGGTGTCATATGCGGTTTGGCCAGAACCGTGTGCGCCCTATACTGGTATCAAATGCAAATCTGAGAGTTGTTAATCCTATCTTAGTGCTAATCATTGTTACGCTATAGCACCCTAACTGAGAAGGACTGGCAAGGGATGGTACCCAAACCTCACCCTAATCAATTGCATAAAAATCAATGATAAGTCTCCATTACCAATATTAGAAAGATTTAAGTTCACAGCTACGTTCATCCTTTATACCTTCTGTAGTTGGAACCGCATAGACTCGTCGACCTTTCGTATTTTGGTTGTAGAATTGTCATTTGAGCTATGATTGAGGTGATTCAACTTGTGTTAGAACCTAGACAACGGGATCTACAACTTCCGTGAGGCTTCGAGTTCAGACTCCGAATGTACAAGGCTCAGGAAGTGATCCAAAGTCAGTGTACTGTTTTCCTTCATAATTTTGGCTCTCGTTATTCTCTGAAAGTGCTGGGCTTTTATGCAGTTGCGCATGCGGTTGAGCATTCATCCGTATGCAACTGGTAAAATGCATAAAATCTTCACTCTTCCTTGCTTTATTTTCATGCGGTTTGCGTCCAAACCGCATGGCAAATATATAATGTTCAGAATGCTTCGTTTTATGCATGTTTTAGCTCCAAAAACATTAAAAAAACCTACAATTCTACAGAATCAAGTAAAATGACAAAAGTAATCTGATTCTACTTAAATTGGACATTTGTAACTCGATATTTGGCAATATTTTAGGCTAAGTAATAGGAAAAAACAGTGTTTTTATTTCAGCTCTATCAGTATGCTAGCTAAGTCAACTGTGTGTTCTCTATTAATGAAAGTGTTAATTAAAAAATAAGTCTACAAAAATAAAATATACCGCCTTCCTAAAAAAAATATTGAAAAAAGGTAGGATAGAAATTGAGCATTGACATGACATATTAAGGGAATGATTATGAATTTTGTCCATGATTCATTTTTAGCTCTATTTTTCTTTACCGAGGATTATTAAATGGCAAAGAAAAAGAAGTTAAGCATCATCTTCACAAAATTTTAAACACGAGAAAAAAAATATATAAAAATCTCCCCCTTATATTGTGATGATTACATTATTATATTTTTGCCAAGAAAACCACCCCCTTAATAATAATCACAATATAATAATGTAATAAAGGAGAGAGCAAAAAGAGGTCATGAATTATTTTAGAAAAAAGAAAGGGAACCGTTTGGCATCCTCACTCCCACTAAATCACCTTTACCTGCTTCCTTGGGTGCCTTGGCAAAACCCTCGTACCTAACGGTCCCAACCCAAAGATAAATAAATAAACAATAACAAAATACAATAGTGAGAAAAAAAATGCTTTCTTACGAGGTCTTATTCCTACATAAATGATCTATTCCCTCCCACAAGCTGACCATCTAATAATCTATCCATAACCAAACCTCTGCACACAACACTCTTCGAGTGACAAATGACGAAAACTATTTCTTCTCATGACCAATTTGTACAGGAGGATTACATAGACATTGATCCAAACTCCATGTCTACAAGCGTCGTCAATGCACCATCTTCGAGGAATTCAAGAGAGTTTGAATTCAAAATGTGTCCAAATCCTCAAGAAAAATGTTCTTACAATTCACCGGCTGACGAGCTCTTCTATAAAGGAATCCTCCTCCCTCTTCACCTCCATCCTAGGATTCAAACAATCCAGCCGTTGTTGTTGCGTGAAAGAAACCCTCCTCATTCAATCCAAGAAGAAGATGAACTTGAGAAGGAAAGCGTGAGCTCTTGTCGTTTCGCAAGCGAAGGGTATGAGTATTCAACCATGCCAGCACAATGCAGTACAAAGAACTCATGGTCAAAGAAGTTCAAAGGTTTAGGTAGTTCATCACTGTGCTCAAAATTGAAGGCCCCTCGCACTTATCTCAAGTCTCTCTTTGCCAAACCCGCACGCGCTAATGATTATGCTAAAACAAGATCAAAGAACATCATTGGCAAAGATTTAAATGGTCTAAAGAGTAGTGTTGAGAGAGACAAACTAATGGAAGAAGATGAATTGGTCCATACGAATTCCTTTTCGAGTGTGGCTAAGTTGTGCCCGACCACCAGATCGAATTCGTTATATTCAAATTCATCCTGGTCTTCTTCTTCTTCCTCATTAGATTTGTCTTTCCTGAGTCTGAATTCAAACGAGTTCTCTGTTAGTCTGACACAACCACCCGTACTGAGACGAAGCAGCAGCGTAAATTCTGAGATGGAGAGCTCAATACAGGGAGCAATCACTTATTGCAAGAAGTCTCAGGATCTGGTATCAGGTCGAAAGAGTGTTAGTGATATTAGATTCTACCCCTTTTGATTCAAAAGGGTTTTACTTTTGCATTTCTTATATTTGATTGTGATTTTTTAGATTTTTTCAAGTAATGGGGGCGATTGTAATTTATTTCTTCCAAGCTTGAGTATTTTCCTTTTGTGCATTCTGGAGGTCCCGTGCAAAATAGTTACTTTTTTATCTGCTCTTTTCGTTTTGGATCATGTTCAAATCTATAGGCAGACGAACATTAATTAAAAAATATTAGTTTTGTCCACTTAATCCTATAGATTAACCATTATAGAAAAGCTTTTTTAATAGACAATTTAACCATTGCAGAATTTCTATAAGAAATAAAATTCTAATGCTATCTTTTATTATGTTTTGTTCATACACAAATTCAGTATTAAAAAAAGGAAAAAAAAAAAAAACTGGGAAAAGAACATTCCCTGGAAGTGAAATGGAAAAGGGTAAAAAATAAATCACTCTCACACTCTATACATTGGCTGTCATCCATACGATGCCTCCTACAGCCAAATCAAATAAGTACATTAATATACCTCTTTCTACTGTATAGTTATAACCCGCAATGCTCCATATCCTTGCTCTCTTGATTGAAATACTGACCCATTTATATTATACATCGAAAAATTACCAGAAGTTAGTAAAAAATGGCAATAAACCTATAGTATATTTTTATAGGAGACAACGGTTGGTGTTGGATCCTCGTCAAATTCATCAAATTCCCAACCGGCAATGTCATCAGCTGAGTTTCTCTCTCTATCATATTCCAACTCCAATTTGGCATAGTCTTCACTCATTGACTCTGAGTTCGGTGAATCTTGATCCTTCTTTGTTTTTGGAGAAGCTTTCTCTTTTTGTATCTCCATTTGAAGCACTGGTCTTTCAATGGAGTCAAAATCTGATTTCATCTTTTCTAGGGTTTCAAACAACTGTTTTACCTCTGGATTCTCTATCCTGCACCAATATTAAGAAAGTGTTTTGCAATTAGGTGTGCATAGTTCCAGCACCCAAACTGTAGCATACTAGTACTGAATATCTTTGGCAGCCAAACTTTGTGATGAAAAATTATAAACAAGGAACAAGAGAATAACCTCGATGTGCTTCCATCTTGAGCAAAGAATAGCTCCTTTATGCGGTCAACAACACTGAAGGCTGTTACAATCTGAAAAAGATAATTAAATGTGATTTAATAATAACTAAAGCTATATTAAAGAAAAAAAAAGTCTATCAGAAACCATCTCTTCCAGTATTATAACAGCCAGATCAGTCTAGCACCTTTTGAAATAAGTACCTTCTTCTCTGCTTCTAGATACTCTTCCTCTAGATACTTTCTAGGATTAGTGATCTTAGGCATGCCATTTGCTTCCTCTCCAGGTTCTGATCTGCTTAAACATCAATTAGCTTTTTTTGCTTATTTGCAAGAACCTTGATATACTCTAAAATTAACATTTGTCAGAAAAAAAAAGTACAAACCTTTCAGTGAATATTTTCAAATTGTCCACAAATGTTCTGATACATTCAATTGCGGGACCAAGTAGCTCCTAATTCACTCCACCAAAAGAATAAGTAAAGACAGAGGAAAAAAACATAAAATAAAATTTACGAACCTTCTAACTAAAAGCACCTTTTGTCTATAGTATATTTTAAATTAATCAGGTACTATGATCCTGGGTCATGTCGTATAATATGACAAAACATCTCAGACTAATAGTACCTTGCATGAGGAAAGATGATGTTTGACCAACTTTATGAAGTACTCTGCACATCTCTCCAAATCCTCACTTCAAAAGAATTACAAGTCAAAACAATTGTTAGATTGGGTACAAATCAATGTACCGAAATTCAGAATACAATGCACAAAAGACAGTATGTACTTGGTTTGGTCATCCTTCAACTGCATATATGAGCACTGAAGCTTCCATGTTTCTTCCAAAAAATAAATCCATTTTGTTACAGTATCACCTTCTGCTTTACATGAAGCAATTGACCTCACCAATTCATCATCCTACAGCATTGAAAGAATATGCTCCAAGAAAATGATATAATAAGAATAACACCCAAAACAACTGTAAGAGAGAGTACTGTAATAAAAAAAAAAGAGAAGGTATTAATAATAAACAACCTTCGATTTTAAGTGTAATAGTAGTTCATTGCTTGCTTCGTCAAATTGGTCTCTTTCCTCTCTAGTTTTCTTAAGTCGTGTTAGAGCTGTGTTTAATGTAGTCTTAACCTATACAAAAATGATTATCTTAAAGAAACATATTATATATTTGAAAAAAATCATTACAACAATATAATATAAATATATGAAAAGTTGAGCCTACCTTTTTAAGTTCAGCCTCAAGCTGATCCCTTTGTTCCTCTAGCCGTGCAATCTCAGTGGTCAATTCCTTTTCATAATAACAATGTACATTCGTTGGATATCAAACCAATTCAATAATTCGAAGTATGGAAATAGAGTAAATCAATATATTATTGATTATTTTACCTTCTCAGTAACACTAACTTCGTTGGCCTTTGCAACCCGAAAATTGAGAGCTTCTTCCTTTTGATTTCTACATCAGAGAATATAACTTTAAGGGCAAAAGAAAAATCTATATGTAAAAATATTGACTGTACGCAAGTTTATGATATCAATTTAAAAACCTATGTTCAAGAATGCGCTTTTCTGCCTTTGTAGAGGAGTTGGCAAGAGACTCGGCTAGTACCTTCAACTTGTCAACCTAAAATATTCAGAATTGATCCAAGGAAACAAAAAACTACTTAGCTGTCTTTATAAATAACACGGTAGAATAGGATAACACGAGGATACATGAGAGACAATATATTGCCTTCTGTAAATGGTTCGTCATTGTGTCACCATGATATATTGATTTCTTTGTCAATAACAGTTCTTCCATTCTTGAGCAAAGGCGTACTTCCCCTATGACTTCCTTAAGACCCTATTAATTCAATAAGTATTTTCAAAACATAAGTTCAAATATATGAACCAAGCAATATCTCGAAGGATATTAGTTATTGTTTCAGTTTATTTATGTTTTATTTTGTTCTTATTTACATTCAGTCAATTTAGTTTCCCTGAAATTGTAAGAAGCTCAATTACATAAATGGGGTAAAATACACGAATGGTCCTTTGGATTATCAGCCCTTTCCCACTTTGGTCCCCCATACTTCCAATTTTCACCAAATTGATAACACCATTGACACCTATTTAAAGTTGATGAAAATTCTCATCATCATAATTTCTGCATGCTGATTCAATGATGTGGAAGCTAATTTGCAAAAAAAAAAAAAATTTATTTGATACAAAATGGTGTTGTTGTTGTCAGAACCACCATCCACACCATTAATAAAGATGATATGGACATTGATGCCATCATCCATGTCACTAGATATTGATGATACGGACATTGACGTAAGCATCCATGTAACCATCCATAAACATCCTCCATCCAATTTTTAATACATACAACCATCCAACCAGTTCGGCACATGCTAAAACATTAGGGGCCAATATGGAAACTTATAAATTTGAAGGGCCAAAATGGTAAAAGAGTGATTCTTCAAAGACCAACTTTGTAATTTGCTAACAATAATGAATATAAGAAATGAGACAAGAAAAAAAGTGAAAAACCAACCTCTTGTGTGGCTACATCAACCTTCTCAGATGCTTTAACACTATCTTTAGTAGAAGCTATCTGCATAATTTCCATTCCATTTACCTCTTCCTTCAGTTTTGTTGCTTCTGCGTCTATTCTGAAATATCAGAAGTCTTTACATACATGTGACAGTTCCTTCCAAAACTAATTTAGAAGTAATCAATAGCAAATAGCTGACTAAACCTTGAGATATCAGCATTTAATTTTAGTCCTGAGACGGCAACTTGAGCAAACTCGAGAAGCTCCTCCCGCTTAGCCTGAATTATAACCATAGTCAAAAGTCAAAGGACAAATTAATACCTCAGAGAAAGATAAGAAACCGAAATAGTTAGAGGCTTGATATACTAAGACTTCATCTTTGTAATTTGAGAAGACATCTGCCAAGTTTTGTATGCTGCTCATTACTGCTTTATGCACTTCTTTCCCTCCATAAAGACACGTCCTGAAAGAAAAAAAGTATTTTGGTGACATATACATTCATGCATTGATGCATTCAAATCTTAATATATAGCAATTACTCTATCCAAATACAAAATAGTCTGCAAGTATTATTGGACACTTGCCCAAAAATTTCCAAGAGTAGATTGACTTCTTCTTCACTTGGAGCTTCCAGTATCTGGCTCATAGAACAAAAATCTCTAAGAGCTTACAAGGCAGATAATATATTAAAAAGTATGATACAGTAATAAAGCAATCAAACAAAGCAATTATAAATAAGCAAATCAGCAAATAAGCAAACAAATTAATAGAAGAGACTAAGCATACCATTGACAAGGTAATGCCTTCTAGTGCCTGACTGAAGAGAAACACTTCCCGAAAGCTCATTGGATCTCCCCCTCTCTCGTAATCATAGTACCAATCCTACACAGCATTATTTTCAACAACAAATTCCATATACACTAATCTTATGTTGACCAGCACTTACGAGCCAAGATTTAGGCCTATTTAGATCCTTATATTTTACTTTTGATTTTTCTTTCTGGAAAAAGCCGGTATTTCAGTACCATCTGGTTCCATTATGTCAATACAAAAAATGTATAAGTAGATTCCTATGTCATTGAGTTAGATATCTTCTAGTAATGTCATTGTCAATCAAGTGGTACTTTATGCCAACTTCCATATTTCAGTTAAATGTCGGTTGTTCATGACCATAGAATAATATCATCCATCGTTCAAATAAAATATGGATACCGCTACATTGAGACATTCAATCAGAAATAGTAGGTATACTTCTACGTTCTTTGTATAACCAGCTTTATTACTAGAGACAATGGATATGAGATAGATCAAATTAATAGCATTTTTTTGCCTTTCAGCCATTTTGAAAGACAAATACTGGAAATTCTCAATAACTTGCCTTAAAAATAAAGAGGTAGAAAGAAGGAGAACTACTTTTCTTTTCTTTTTTTCCGAGCAGGCTAAAATATGGTTTATTACTTGAGCAAACTCAATGGATATCCCTCTCAATACTTTGATGGTAAGGGGCATGTCCAGTACTTCAGATCAAGTATAGGTGCATGATATAAGATATCGCACAGTGTGAGCATAATCCTTCTGATAATTTTGCAAGGACAATTGTTTGGTAGTAACTTAAATTTCTTTCCGCGCAATAAAATTTTTACTTTGCAAACCCATAAAGCTTCTATTAATTCAATTACCATCTACATAATCCTCAATGTATTGAAAAACTTAAAAAGTAAATTTTAAAACAAAATTATCTTACTGGAGAAGCATTTTTCGGGGATGTATCACTTTCATCAGAGGATTCCGAGTTTTTCTCATCTCCAGGTGAAGTCTCTAATTCTTTCAGAGCCACTAACCATCTCCGTAAAAGTTGGACTCTCTCTTCTCTCCTACAAGTCACTGCCATATCTTCTAATCTTTTCATTGTTTGTTTGCAATTTTTGTAATTCCTCAATCCCTAGACATCAATGTCAATTTAAACCAATCAAGAGAATAATACAGTTTGAATTTACAGTTACAGGCACGTTTTATAAATAGCAAGAAACCGGAATATACAAGTCAAAACCAGTATCCAAACCACATATACCAGTCACGATACCATGATACGCATAGCCTGGTACTGGAATATAACATACATTGCTTGATATGTTATGAAGTAATAAAAACTACATTCAACCGTTGCAAAGGAGGAAAGAAAAAAACAGAATGTTGTGCAATGCGCAAATGTACGGTCGTGCATATAATGCGTAGTGTATGTGTCCCTTCGAATGATGCCGCCATATGTCAGAAGTACCAAAAGCTTTTTAAAATTCAATGGGAAGTTCAGAGAAGAGCTTAACTATTCGATCTTGGATAATCCTGGCACCGCCAGAGACAGCCTGTCCGGCGTGGTGCGCTACCGTACCGGCGTAGGTACGGACCGTACGGGTGAGGCTGTTACGGCCTCCGGCCTCCACGGCCCGGTGGACAGCATTTCTAAGCCACGACATTGACGGAATAGGATTGAAGCTGTTAGAATGTGAGCAAAATTTTCGGGTTGCGGTTGGAATATGAACGAAGGAAAGAGAGGGAAAGAGAAGAGAGGAGGAGATTGTTGGAGACTTGTAAGAGAGAGAGAGAGAGAGAGAGCGGAGGAGAGGAGGGAATGAAAGTCCCGCCGAAGAATGCGCGTGACCTATCACAGAAGAGTTCAAAGACAAGGTCTGGTAGAACAGAAGTCACCGACATGTGGGACCTCTTTCCTTCTTGGTCGACGGTGTGTGAAGAAAGGCCGTCCAGAACTGAGTGGAGGGTTGACAAACGTTGACCATCTTGCCACCACAAAATAAAGAAATTCAAAATTTTATTATTATAGGCATTATTTATCATGCATTTGTAAAATAAAAATAAAAAATATGTATATTTACCGTACACAAGTAACTTGAAATTTCAGTTATTTAAAATGAAAATGTAAGTAACTTGAAGTTTCAGTTATCTAAAATTAACGATTCTTTATTTTATGTATCATCCAACAATATTCATATTATATAAAATTTAAGTTAGGATATTCATATGTTCATTAGTATATCTATAAAATTACTTTTGATTTTCAACTTCATCCAAATATAAAAAAAAATATTGTCAAAATGGTCAGAAACTCAGAATAATTGTTGTTAAAGTGATCCTCTTCATCCTTAATTCGTGTATCTAATTAAAAGGATTGAGATCCATTGACGATGAATTAACTTAATAATTTTAACAGTGGTTCAATAACTCGCAATTTTGAAAATTCAACTTTTGGACCGTGATTTTTATTTTTACCCAAAAACAAAAATATTTTAATATAAATAACCACGTTTTTAAAAGAATTTTATTTCTACCCAAACCGCAAAGAATATTTGCGGTTTGAATTAACAATTCAAACCGCACAGAATGTATGCGGCTTGAATTATTAATTCAAACCGTAAATATTATATGCGGCTTGAATTGTTAATTCAAACCGCAAATATTCTTTGCGGTATGAATTCAAAATTCAAACCTAAACCCGACCCGTGATCCCTCCTCTTCTTCTCTGTGTTTCGCCTCTCCGCCAGAAAAAAGGAAAAAAGAAAAGAAGCGCTGCGCGCCTCCGCCCCTCCGCCTCGCCGTCCCTCTGCCTCTTCAACGCCGGTCGTCCGGTGCTCTGTGGCGTGCATACTCGATTCAACCATCTTTGAAGGTAATTGGAATTCTTTTCAATGTGTGATGTTTAATTGCTTGAATTTTGGGGCTGTTATCTGATCTGTGCGTATGGCTGATTTGCCTTGCCTTGTGACCAGTTTTTCTGTGTGCTTTTTCGGTTCTGTTCTGTACTGGTTCGGTACCAGTTTTCTGGTACGGTTTGAACTGACAGGGACCATTTCGTAAATTCCTTAAGATCAAGGGAAAATATGCAAATTCTGTGATTGTGTTAAATTGTATAAGATTAAGTGGTGTAGATGAAATTTCTTGACTTGGGGTAATTTTATTAAATTGAGGGGCTGGATTGTAAAATGGAAATAACTAAAATGAGATGGGGTTCGGCCGAATTAAATGAATTGAAAATGGGTCTCTGTTATGGCTCGGCCCTAAAAGCTTGATTGAAATTTATAAATAAGAGTGGTCCGTAGGGAACTCATCTAGATATATATATCATTTATCACATAATTGAATATATTGTGTGTGTATACATATATATCTTTTAACCTGTATATATCGATAACAGGATTTAAATTGATTATATATTATATATAAATTCAATTGAATTACTATATTGTAGATGTATGCATCATGACCATTTGTAGACAACACCATTAGTATTTTAATAGAATAATAAAATACTATATATGTCGTAAACTTTCGGTTATAGCTAACTAATATACTAATTAGCTAAAGTAATTAATTAATAAATTAAGTAGTTAGTAGTTAGATTTTTAAATAAAATTAATTAAGTAATTAGATGTTTCAAATTTAGTAACTAGAATTTTTTTTATAATAAAATTGATAGAATGATATATAGACTTGAAAATTGATGGAAATTGCTTGATATATAGCTTTATATATTCTTTAACAGTAGTGAACAGTAATTAACAGTAAATACGTATATAAACAGTAATTAACAGTAAATACGTATATAAACAGTAATTAACAGTAAATACGTATGTAATTAACAGTAAATACGTATGTAAAAAAAATTACCTGATTTGACAGACTTCTCCGTCTCCTCCTCCTCCTCCTCCCTTCAGAGCTCCTCTCCTCCCTCTCCCTCTTCCTCCTTCTCTTCTTCCTCACTTTCTTTTTTCTCTCTCTTCTACGGAGCTCTCCCCCGTAGTTATAAGTTTTCAAAAAAAAAAAAAGAGATTCAAGCCGCAAAGAATATTTGCCATTTGAATTAACAATTCAAGCCGCATATAATATTTGCGGTTTGAATTAATAATTCAAGCCGCATATATTCTGTGCGGTTTGAATTGTTAATTCAAACCGTAAATATTCTTTGCTGTTTGGGTAGAAATAAAATTCTTTTAAAAACGTGGTTATTTATATTAAAATATTTTTTTTTTTGGATAAAAATAAAAATCACGGACTTTTGGAAGATGATCTATACTATATCAGTGAGTTTTGGTGATATTACAATCACAAATGAGGCCTAAACTTATTAATAACATGAACATATACACACCCCCAATGCACCGTATAAAATATTTTAGAAGGATATTATGCATAATATTTATTGCATATGTTTAATTCAACTCGGATAAATTTATACACGTAAAAGGCATAAGTTAGAACAAATATGTGAGTTTTGATGACATACGATAACAAATGAGGCCTAAATAGATAAAAACATGAGCAAACAAAAACCCAGATGCACTATAAATTCAGAATATTTATTATATGCATAAAATTTGTCGTGTATGTTTGATTTACCTCTGAAAAAGTTAACCACATGTAAAAGGTGTACTTAAAAATTTATCTGTCAGTTTTGATGATTTTAAGAACCCGAATGAGACTTAAAGTTAATTAAAAATATGAATAGACGAACCCAAATGCACGGTAAATGCATTATAGTATAATTTTATACATTTTATTTTGTTTAACTTTTTTATTAGCTTGAATAAATTTATGCACATGTAAACAACATAAGTTGGAGCATATTAGTGGCGGAGGCGAAGGCGAGGAATGGTCGCATCACGGAAATTTGATATGATTGATTTCGTTCATATTTGACCTACGTAGCTTAAAAATTTGGCTCTGTTTCTGGAACACATATGTGAATTTTGGTGATATTGTGAAAACAAATTCGGCTAAAATTAAATAAAAAATGAATAGACATATTCAAACGCATTGTAAATAATTTCTAGAATAATTTTATGCATACTGTTTGTTGCATATGTATGATTTACCTTGAATAATTTAAGCAAATACAAGAGACATAATATGTAACATATCTATATGAGTTTTGATGACATTACAATAAAAAATGAGTTCTAAATAAATTAAAAATATTAACACTAAAACCTCAAATGCATTATTAAAAAAATTTATGCATAATATTTGTATTTGTTATATTTAGTTTGAATATATTTAGAGTAGGGTTAAAATACCCCATTGATTTTGTGCTCCATCATGTCCCAACATTATTATCTCTATTTTCAAAGTCTAAATAATCGGTCTGAACCGTTCAATATGATTTTCATACTAAAATGTGCTTGGATAACAGATTTTATAATTTTATAATTTTTTTAATAATTGTTTAGAGATTTACAAAATCACTATTTTTGAATGGTCCATAATCTTCTAAAAACAGTGATTTTGTATCTATCTTAAAAATAGCAAAAAAATTTCAAAAAATATAAAATTTTGTATCCAAACACATTTTAATATGAATATCATATTGAATAGTTCGGATCGGTTATTTAGACTTTGAAAATAGAGATAATGATGTTGGATATGATGAAGCATAAAACCAATGGGACATTTTAATCCTACTCATATATTTATATACATGTAAAAGAAATGAATCCAGCACATTTGTGATTTTGTTGAACATATGATCGATCACAAATGAGATCTAAATTAATTAGAAACATGAACATAAAATCTCAAAGGCACTGTAAATGCATATTGGTATAATTTATGCATAATATTTACATTGTTTATTTAATATAGCTTGGAAAAATTAAGCACGTATAAAATACATAAGCTGTTGTGTACAGCTTTTAATATCAACGTTAATTCCGATATTATTCAACTGTTTTGATAGGTCCGTCTCATGACACGCTAATAAGATAACGTAATTAATAAGAGTTTACTTTTGATTTTATTTCTTCGACTTTTTTATGCTTTGAATAAATCGTTAGGGTTAAACAGTCGTAATTGTTAAATTAATCTTTTGATTTATGGTTTCAACAAAAATCCAATAAGCAAGTATACATAGAAAAAATAACGATACTCGCAAATATTTCTATTCTTATATTAAACACGCAGATGTCATACAGATGTCTTGATCCACCAACGACTGTAATTAAAAAATGAAATTTCATATTGAATATCAGCCATCTGATTAAATAGTATGTCTTCTTTTGATTCTAAGCATCTTTTTATATTTTTTACGTGTAGAAGTCTAAATTTTTTTAGATACGTACTCGTTACAAGTTTATTTAGTCTACTTTTCTTTTGGTCCTGATTTCTTTATATTTTTTAAATGTCATTTAAAGAATTTGTAGATTGATTAATAATTGATTGGTCATGTCTTCATTTCTTTCCATTTTTATATCATATAAGAATGATATTTGTCATTTAATGATCTCATTTACATACACAAATACATATAAATCATAGAAAAGAGAGAGAACTC